>JAALXH010000224.1:0-28106 GCA_012977735.1 Fusarium tanahbumbuense
AGTATATTAATATAGTCTTAAGGTAAAGAAAGTATTAAAGTTACTAGTAGTTCTTACCTATATAAGTAGTAGATTTCTACTGTAAGTATAGGAACTTCTTATTATTAGGTATTGTAATACTAGTAACAGAGGTATACGTAATATTCTATGTAATTAGGGACTTATTATAATTATCACAGGGGCATATAAAGGCTTCACAATGACTAGGAGGCTTAAGATTATCTATCGCTTCTTGCCACGGGAGGTTGGCACTCTACTAACATACTACTTGTGGCTCGTTCTGCTATTCTATCAACCATTCAGCATTCATGTAGGGGGCTACATGTTTGAAAAATACATACAAAATGAAATGGCGCTATTGAACCATAGGGGGCAACATTGATTGAAAACGAGGGGGGCAACATGTAAAGGAACCCGTCAAGTAAAATAGCCCAAAGTAGTATGTATTAAAAGGTAACATTTAGGTATTCTATACCCCGTGTTGGAGGCGCTAGTCAAAGCCATCAGGTTAGCAAAAAGTGGCTTTTCGAATTTCGCGGTCAGTAGACTAGCCTATCTAGCTCTTAGTGTATTCTACTCTATCCAACCAGAATTTAGCGGTCACCCGCTAACGCCTTTTGATTTTCGCGGTCAGCGTACTAACCCAATCAGAATTTAACGGTCAGTTCAGGGGAATCTCCAGGATAGGTGATGTGTTCGGCTTTCGGTTGTGTTTGGAGGGTTCGGCCAATTACAACACGAATAAAACAAAGTCTCCACTCAGCTCACGAGCACCCCCCCGCTCTTGTATGATAAGATAAGATAAGATAGAATAAGGCCATGACGGATCAAAGCTTTACCGGTGGATGCTCGGTTCAGTTGCTTGCCAGAAACGCGACATGTTACGAACGCGACCTTGGCTCTTTCCTGTCTTTCTGAACGGTCCCATCCGCCATGAGAAATGAACTTCAGTCCGAGGTCATTGGAGACAACCCTATTGGAAATGGCCTCGATGTCTTTCGTGCGTCTTTCGATTCGATATGCGAAGGCGCAGGTATCTCCTGCTGTCCAGACGCGTTAGACGAACTTGACCAAGAAGGTGTGGGGTCCAACACTTTGTTGCAGCACTTCTCTAACTAGCCTCTAGATCTTCGAAATCTCTCGCTCCCTCTCCTTTTCGCTCTACAAAGCCATACGGCCTCGGGCTTGCTCCTCACAAACACCGGTCGTGGCACCCTTCGAAGCGATCTCCTCAGACTCATTTCCGCTGCTGCCTCCGATGACTTTGACTTCGACCGCGTCAAACCTCTCCTGAAATCAGCCCTCGCTAGCGAACCTGATACCCTAATCTGGGACCAAGTCTACGTCACCGTTGCCGAATCCACCCCGCCTCCCCGACCGATAGCCTCGTCCCTCCAACAGACCCCACGGCTGCGCAACACGAGCAGCTTCGCAAATTCGTCCGAACATCGCAAATACGTGGACGACGTGCTGAAAGAGGAACTTGGGCCTATGTATGTCGGGCTCCGTCGCTTTCATGACGCATACTTTGGAGGTGTGGCCGGCCTTGACGCAGCCTCGCAGGCGTTCTTTGATCAGTGCGTCGAAGCCAGCGATCCACTCTTTGAGGACGGTTGGAAGGGATGGCCCGAGGACGCGAAACAGGACGGCGTGCTGAGCTGGTTTGCCGACTTCAGCGACAAGCTAACAGAATTCGTAGACAGCCACGGGTCAATCTCGACGCATCAACATCGACGACGGCCTCTTGCCCAGCCCAACAAGCCAATACAAGGTTCCACCGGAGAGCGCAAGCTGGACGTCGGTTTCGTCAAGGACACAAAGGCTGGGAAAGACTCGCGGTGCCACTGGTCGCAGATCTTGGTGCCTGGAGAGCTGAAGAGCAACCCATCCGCCGACAAGGCTTCGATGGCGTGGCTTGATCTGGGGAGGTACGCGAGGGAGGTGCTGGCTGCGCAGAATGACCGTCGCTTCGTCTTTGGCTTTACCATCTGCGGGTCCCTCATGAGGGTATGGGCATTTGACCGGCTCGGGGGCATCGCATCGGAGCAGTTCGACATCAACAAAGATGGGCGTCAGTTTGTGTCCACGATACTTGGCTTTCTCTGGATGAACGAGGAGCAGCTAGGATTCGACCCGACGATTATGACGGCAAACGGGGAGCGCTTCATCGAGATTAATCGGAATGGTTCGACAGAGCGGATCATCATCGACAAGGTGATGCAGCGGGCGCCTTGCATAGCTGGTCGAGCGACGACATGTTGGAAAGCCCACCCCGAAGGACAACCAGAAATGCTGCTTGTCATTAAGGATTCGTGGCAATATCCGGAACGAGATGAAGAAGGCGAACTACTACGCGAGGCGACAATCAAGGGTGTCGTTAACGTGGCCCGGTACTATCACCATGAGACGGTCCAGATTCACGGGGAAGATGATGACATCCGGAATAATGTTCGGAGGGGGCTGGACGTTACGCAAGCTGCAAACTACCGTCCGGAACGACCAATGCGGCGGAGCAATGTCGCGTCTGGCGCATCGAGAGAGGATCGCGGCAGAGCCGGTGCCAGCAGGAAGCGGTCATCTAGCCAAATCAGCGCTCCTTTCCCTTCTAGCAAGCGGTCCTGTTCTGTGTCTCCAGCTAAGGCCGCCAGTTTAGTACCAAACCGGGTACATCGGCGTGTCATTCTCCGAGACTATGGAATGCCTATCTACAAGGCGAGCTCCCGGTCGGCTCTGCTTGCTGCGTTTGAACGCTGCATCGAGGGACATGAGTCTCTGTACCGGGCAGGCTTGCTTCACAGAGACATCTCGATCAACAATCTCATGATCAACGAGGATGATGACAATCCGTCGTGGCCTGCTTTTGTGATTGACCTTGACCTGGCCATCAAAGAGTCACGGGAGGCTGCGTCAGGAGCGAAGGGGAAAACGGGAACACGGGCTTTCATGGCAATCGGGGCGCTACTGGGCGAGCAGCATTCCTTTATGCACGATCTTGAGTCATTCTTCTGGGTGCTGTTCTGGATATGCATCCACTACGACGGGCAGGGCAAAGAGACTGGACCAACTGAATTTGAAAGCTGGAATTATGAGAGTGACAACAAGCTGGTTCGATCAAAGGTTGGTACCATAGGCGATGAAAGTATATTTCTCAAGATTGCAGAGGAGAGCTTCAGTGCGCACTACCAGCTATTGATCCCATGTGTCAATAGACTGAGGAGGAAAGTATTTCCCAACGGTGAGAGGTGGAAAACTGAAGATTTGGACCTGTATTTTAGAATGAAACAGGTATTGCAGGCAGCACGGGAGACAGAGGAATCAAGGTTACATTGAGCGATTTCGAATCGCACGACGGCAGGTGCAGGGTCTTCATACGGAGATTAGAATGACTGAGAAGTGAAGTGCTATTCATCTTGTTGACTGAGTCTTTCCAAACACAACCGAAAACCGACAACCTAAACCCATCATTGATCTCTACTTACACAACGGATAGCCTGGGATGGAATTTGACTGTGAAATATGGTAAAGAAAGTAGGATGCAATACGCAAACGAGCATTAAAATGGCATTGATGCATATCAGCAGATTCCTCACGCTTTGGCCTACCCTTACGCCTTATTTATCCGCATCTTCTACTATCGTCGATTTTGGACGCATTTTGATTGTCATTTTTTAGCCAGCATTGAGATTTGACAGAGACGTTTACGGCCATTCCAGCCCTGTCCCTACTTACATAACGGATCTTCAAATCTCATTATAAATCTTTTATGCTCCAACCTCCCACAAGTTTTCATTATGTATTAGGCACTCGATTCCTAAATATCAGAGATCTATCATAACTGCTCGCCGTGGATAATTGCCGACGCCGTCGGCCACCCTGGATCGACACAGCGCATTCTGGCTTTCAAAACCGGCCCAACACAGAGCCTGATTCCTGTTCATTGCTTGAGCTGCCAAAAGACGCGAGGAGCCTTATCTGAACCGAAAAGAAGATGTCAGACATAATCTTGCAACCGCCAAACGAGATTCTACGAATCATTATGGAAAATGTTGGGTACTCCCCCAATTTATCTCCTTTTGTTAGTGCATCGTCACCGGTACTAGCGGGACAGAAGGTTATCTAATAAGGTTCCACTGATACAGAACTTAGGTCACCTCGATCAGAGACCTTAAATCAGCGACTGAAGTCTCGAAAAGAATCCGGAGCGTTTGTCTACCAATTTTTTGGCAGCCCGTCGAGATTAGACCCAAAGGAATCTCACACTATACAGACCTCCCCGGCTTACCACTACTCTATCTGTCCCCGATATCTTCGAAATACATCAAACACCTGCATTTCCGAAAAAGTCTAGAAGTCTGTTGGCGGTTTTATCAATGTCCTCATTCCAACGCCAACCACATGTTCTCCGTTACGACTCCAGGCCAGGCGGCCGTCTGACGCGGAGCATCAGTTGTACCATATCGGAGTATATTGGATCGCGCGTGACGGACGGTTCGCGCGGTGTATCGACTGATCGTAGTCGCTATCTGCTCGTCTGTGATGACTTTTTCACCTTTTAACTTGTCTATGATGACTTGCTGAAGCTCAGTTCGTTGGATCTTTAATAATTGTGGCGGCATCTAGCGAGTGTTGTCAAGTCCAAGTTTGCTACTTTTCAGGCTGACGCTGTATTGCTCCTGTAGGTTGCTGGCCTTCGGCTTACAATACAATACAACTTATTACGCCCGGCGGCCTGTTCTGACCGAAAGGGCACTAGTTGCTAATGCTTACATACAACGCCTGCTTTTCGTCCTCGTTTCCCCAAGCCCATGCTGTGCCACACTTTGCTCAATTTGTGTCCGCATTTTCCTAAAGCCCATACTGAACCTTGGTTTCACACCATCAATCTGGATTTCATGTCCTCAAGCCCATATAGCGCCTGCTCCTTGATTGCTCTCTTCCTTTCTGTTCTGCTGTTCTCTGCGTTCTCCCGTGATTCAACAACATTGCTAGCGAACTAGCTTGAAGGCGATTCTTGAAGTGTTTAGCGTCCTATCTACGGCGGGTGCATATTTGTTGTTTATATTGCGCAGTAGTGCTGGGTGAAAATATATTTATGAAACTTGATTGTTCATTATTGATATGAGAGTTCTTCTCGGCTTTATATCTCTATATGATTTCATCTAGGACTTTGAACTCTAAATCTAGGACTTTCAGTCTAACAGTCTAAACCCTGAAAGGAAGGGGGATCCCCGGATTTTCCAACAATATTTAGTTGAGGCCGAACTGGTTGACAGCTCAGAAGGCGGCGGCGGCGTTGAGGTGACATCGTCTACCTCTTCATCGAAAGTGTCCATGAGACCGGTAATGGCAAATGCCCACAAAGAGTGTAGGGGTCAAATTGAAGGCTGCGACGCTGGTAAGGGTCGAACCTATGATGTTTACTTGGACATGTTGGGTCAATTGAGCAGAGCACTGGGCCAGCAGCCAAGGACACGAAGGCCATCACGCAAGCACAGAGAATCCTCTACCCCTGAATTGGCCGCTCAGCATGGTCTTCGAGACGCGTTTGTCTCGCGTCGCGTGTGGCTGCTGTGGTTGATACTGATGGCTTATACGCGATACAAGAGTACTGGCCGACGCTGCTACCTACCCGAGACACCCTCGATGCATGTGGCATTGACGATCAAATCGATACGATATCGATCGACTGGCAGCTCTGATCGGTCGATTTCGAAGCCTGTTGCTGCGCGTGTGTGGGCAGCGGTGTTTACGATGCTGGGGGCTTTCTTAATGAGGGGGCTCTAGATTGTTCAAGACGGGGTTGAAGGTAAAGAAGAAGTGCTGATGGTATTAAAGAAGATGTATATTGGCCATATGCATAGCGAGGTGTGGCAAGTTGTCATGTATACAAATATACATCGAGACAATGCTCACGTATACGTTGATACGATACTCGGTAGGGGAATTAGACTTACGCCTCCACACATGCCCGGTTCGCAACACCCTCAACATGTATCGTCGCAGCATTAAGTAACGGCACATTTCCCCTAATATCCTCTTGGCTGGTTACAAAGCCCGGATCCGTGCTACCTAGGATGATCGCCCGTGCGCCTCGCTCTACTAGCGCCCTCGCCGCCTCGACGAACATGACTTTTGTAGTCGGCGTCACGTTGGCTGCTCCCTTGGCCACGTCCAGCATGCCTCGGTTGACCTCATTGAAAGATGCCCCTGATGTTGGGACAAGAATAGCCAAATCATTGTCGGGAGACTAGAGCTAGCCGATAAAGAAGTCTAGGTTATTTGCTCTCAGCATGGTGACTTTTAGTCCGACGAGGCTGAGGGTTTTGACTTCTGGCAGTTCTGTCTCGACATGCCTAGCCAGAAAGTCTGCTACGTGCAAAAATTGAACTCCTGTTGGCTTCAATGCCTCCTTCAGCTGTTTTGCGACCTTGTGCGCCAGGATCGCGCAGACGACCACCCCATCAACCTTTGGCTTCGTTGGCCCCACGACTAGAGTCTCGATGGGATCCAGGTACGCCTGCGCGAAGGAAGTCCAATCGCCTCGGGTCACATGCTGGACCATTGACTCGAATTCGGCGCTGAAGATGTAGAGAGGGGCAGAGTGGCGGGCGCCAAGCCGGGTTCGGGCGACGGTGTTGATGGTGCGGTAGTAGTGCATTGAGTTGCCAACCCCGACTTAGTGGCGACGATTAGGAGCTAGGGTTGCAGTGGTAGTGAACAGGCGTTCAGAAACACCTCCAAGATGTGTGGCCGCGGATGAGGTAGAAAGGATGCTGTTGTAGTAGCAAGATACCCCCTTTCTTCCTCAACCGTCCTCCAGTGCCTGCTGCGGCCAGACGAGCCAGTCTGCCCAGTAACCGCCCAGATAGCTTCCTATCTCCTGGATCAAGAAGCGACCCGCCTCGCCCACAGCCCAGTAATCCCTCGCTCGGTGCAGCAAGACGGCATAGTGGGCAAGTATCACAATCGCCTCGGGGCGTCTCTGTCGCAGATAGGTGAGGTATTCATACGGTACCCTCACGAGCCACTCTTGGACGACGCCAACCCTTCGCTCGCTCGCAGAGGACTGTGACGTGTCGAGCAGGTACTGCAGGATGTTGACCGTCTCGCAGTACACGTCGGCAACAGCCTGGTCAAGGTCACCGCCCCGCAGCCGTTGGAGGATGCCGGCGCATTCGGTACCGCTGGCGCTCTCATGCGGGCTCGTGGTCATGTAACTCTCGTCCGCGCCATTGATACCAGCGGTCATGCTGCAACCCATTTGCAGGGCCTCAGACGCGGTGAAGCGGATGCTCTGGTTTAGTTCGAAGCATTGGTCAAGCTTGTCCAGGGTCACCGAAAGGGGCTCTCGAGCCGAAAAGGTGTCAAACAAGACGTGGTGCCCGAGAAAGGCGGAAAAGGTGTAGAGAGCGTCTGCGTTTTCTCTGTTCACTACGTTGCGGGCGAGGGCGACGCCGGACAGTGCCCTGGTCTGGAGCTTCGTGGCCTCCATGCGAAAGAAACGCTCAAGTCTTTCGTCGCCGTTCTCGAGGGCGACCTTGCTCTTGTGAGCTGCCGCAAGGGCAAGTAGTTGATCCATGAGGTATGGGACTCGGAGGGCCAGTTTGTAGCCTCGCTCTATCGCATAGTGAAAGATGGGTCCTGAAGTCGTCATGCTACTCCTAATGTGGTCCAACAGCTGCAAGTGTGCGAGACTGAACCTGTTCTCCGTGAGTGATGGATTGTCCAGGCAGGGTGGTTGCTCATCAGGATGATGTAGGGAAGTCGTGGCATCATGGGCGACAGGCGTGAGCTGAGGTGTTGTCGGCAGATGTGTCGCGTCTCGACTGGGAACTGACAGAGACGACGCAGGTGTTGGAATATCTGGTGCGTCCCTGAGGTACGAACATTGGCGGCCGGTGGTCACACATCGATCGCAGGCGGGTTTGCCTTCATCGCACTTGATCTTGCGCTGCTTGCAAACACGGCATCCGAGGCGAGACTTGTTATGGGCCCTGCGTGCCATTTCGGACGGGATCGAATTGAGAGCAGTCTATACGGGAGATGGCCGATGAGAGAGGATGGCGAAACCGAGCTTCCGACACGCGAACATTGATGATCGATGGCATCGGTTCAGTCTGGTGCGTAGAGGAAAGTCAGCCGGCCACACCGCCTTAAGGCTTAAGCTTGGGCCACGGTGACTCGCGTTTCTCGGACGGCCGCATTACTATTGGTGGGGGCACTGCTCGTACTGCTCGGGTACAATACGACACTGCCCATTGACCAATAACAACGATCTTTATGCGACGCCCCATAAAGACCAAGAGTGTGTGAGTGAAAGGACCACAGGTCCAAGACTCCAACATTCCGAGTCTGGCATAGGCGGGTCTCGTCTAGTCATTCTACATGGTGTCTCGCTTATTGTACGAAAGCGAAATATATACATTGGAGAACGTAGACTCCAACTTAGCGGCCATCTTTGATTAATAATACCCTTATTTCCCCCAGTAAAAGATACCCGCCGCTGCAAACATCAGCACCGTGTCAAGGACATACAGCATCCACTCATAAGATAAAGTGTATCCATTATAACCTTGGCAGTATTTAATAATCCAGAAGATAGAGCGCACCAGGATAAACAGGCTTACGCCGTAGAGTATCCATACATCTGCTCCCAATAAATAAACTCCATGCGATCTCCTGCAATACGAGTGATGGGGAAAACAGGTACTAGCTTTATCCTCTGGTACCAAAGAAGCGCCAGCGTGCAAAAAAGACCGAAGATAATGATCTGGATCATAAGGCCTATTATAACGATTCTCTCGGATTACTTTAATGATTCTGCATCCTGTAAGGCAGACATGCCCGAGCCGCCGCTCCGCACCATGAAGGAGAATATATCACCAAGAACAAAAGAGATGCATCTTATTGGCACGCATTAGCAACCCGAGCGTACGCGAGGTCCACCTGACCCAATCAAGCGTGCTACCCGAAGCCGACTATACGAAGCCGAGGTGCGTCCCCTTTGATATCGCATCCAACTTGCGACAATGGTAATATTATCCACTCGAGGACAGACCAAGTAGGTGGACGTATTCCCTACTTTGTTATTCCCCTATTTCAGGCATGCAGGAAGACAGGCTCGGTCTATAGAGCTGTATTTAAGCATATCCTGTCCCATTGTGTAAGTTCGACCAGACACCTACATAGACGTCATCTCTTACGACACCAAAAGTACAATGGCACTTGACTGCTCACCAAACACATTCGCGGTGCCGACCCTTCCAGGCGCTAACATCACCGCTGTTGATGTCAATCTTGTTCGGAACTATAGCGGCACCAGCACTACACAAAGTTACATTGGACACCCGATTGTCTCGGTCAATAATGCTACATTCTGCAACGTCACTGTTGTTTACGAACACATCGATGCAAATGACACCATACACGTCGAGACATGGCTTCCCATGGACAATTACAATGGTCGAATCCAAGCCTTCGGCGGAGGAGGCTGGGTCGCGGGTCGATTCTTCGTGACTTACAGCGGCATGGTGGGAGCCCTCGGCGAGGGATACGCCACTTCGACAACAGATGCTGGACTCATTCCGCAAGCTGATGGGTCTCCAGACCGCTGGGCACTGAACGCGGACGGTTCGCCTAATGTGCATGCATTGGAGGATCTTGCGTCGGTTTCACTCCACGATCAGGTCTGTCAACACACCACGCCAACCCTTCGGAAAGCTGTACTAACGTTTATATCTTGCACGTAGGCTGTCCTGACGAAAGCGATAGTCGAAGACTTCTACGGCGAGCCTCCCGCATATGCATACTGGAATGGCTGCTCCCAGGGCGGCCGACAAGGCATGATGCTTGCCCAACGCTACCCAGACGCCTACAACGGGATTCACGCCTGCGCGCCCGCTATGAATTGGAACGAGCTGTTTGCGTTCACTCTGTGGCCGCAGCTCATTATGGAGTGGATCGACTATTTCCCCAAGTCCTGCGAGCTGGACGCTCTAGTGACGGCGGCCATCGAGGCTTGCGATAAGCACGATGGTGTCCACGACAGCATCATTTCCGATGACTCGGGCTGTGACTTTGACCCGTTGTCTGTGGTCGGACAGGCATTCTTCTGTAAGGACACAAACACGACAGAGACTATTACCAAGGAAGCGGCAAAGATTGCTAAAGCCACATGGACTGGCCCACGGACCGCCAACAACGAATTTATGTGGTACGGAACCAACACGGGGAGTCTACTTAGTGGTTCAACCACTGGACCGACTCCTGACCTGGGTCCAGCCATGACGTCCTGTTCCCAAAATGGGAATTGCGTGGGCGTGCCAATGGGTCTGGGCGATGTTTGGCTGAAGTACTTCGTCGAGAACGACGTTGACTGGGACTGGAGAGAGACGACACATGCGGAGTTTGACCATGATATTGCCAAGTCTATCGAGCTGTATGATGCCATCATTGGCACGAATAACCCCAACTTGACGAGCTTCTACGAAATGGGCGGAAAGCTACTCGGATATCATGGCATGGTAAGTGGAACTCAACATCCTGGTACATACGTTGCTTACATTGTCTAGATGGACCAAGTTATCCCTGTTAAGGGAGCCGAACACTACTACGACACAGTTTCGGAGATCATACCGAACGTGGGTGAGTTTTACCGCATGTTCGAGGTGCCTGGTCTACTGCACTGCTCGGGAGGGAATGGCGGACAGCCGAGTAACACTTTCGATGCTTTGCGGGCCTGGGTTGAGAACGGCACTGTTCCCGAGTCGCTGCCACACTTGTACACACCGGTCAAAGGTGGCGCTGAGTTTGAGAGGCTCCTTTGTCCGTACCCCCAGAAGGCTGTTCTCAAGAGCTGTGGAAAGGGGGAGGATAGCCCGAAGGTGAGCACCAGGGCGACAGACTACGTTTGTGTTTGAGTGGCCGAGTTAACGGAGACGGGTTTACATACGATCCAGTGCTAAAGCAGGCGCAACAACGCTTGGCGGAGAATATGTTCCTGATTCTTCGAAGCCACACTATATGCCCCGAAAGTGCGAGACTGGTTTGATGAGTCCGTGGAGTTGTAGAGTTAGCCAGTGCTATTCGCTTCACATTTCTCAGTCTGTTATAGCCAAACATATTGCCTCGAGCAGTATTGGATTACGTTCTTCTGTACATAATTGCTAAAACTTCCCTATAAAAATACTATCTGCGTACTTGGTTTTCAATTTGTCATGCTAGATCTTAGCAGTACTTTACCCATCTAAAGTAATTCGTTGTATAATCAGACAACCCTACATGAGGCGCAACTAAGTTCTGTAGTAACTTGATAATTTCCATTAAGATAAAATTGTTGTTTGCAATTTGAAGCTCATAATGCCAGAGTCCAACATTCACATAGATAGGGCCACTATTGTATGCATTCCATGCGCAGAGAATACTCCTGCCTGGCTCACTACTAGGTCAGTGACAAGCCGCTTTGTTTTGTATGGCGCTGAGAAGGTTTCCTGGGATTGTTCCCTTATATATCCCTTTATAGACATGAATATATACACTAGTGGATCACTAAGACTGGACCTCACATATAAAAGAAGGATAGTTCAAGATTTCATTACGGTTACCTCTAGCTCCTTGCAGATGCCTATGTCTTGAGGTCTTGTACATCTATCAAGGTCCTAAGTCAAGTGGCGTCGACTTTTGACAATAGTAAAAGCGAGCATTAACAGGTTACATTACTTTACTTTGTGTAAAATCCTGCAATAAGAATGGGGTCACACAGTCGTCACTTGGCTTGACAAATGCGAGGATTTTAGCTCTACTCCACTCCGGATAGGCCCCCTCAAGCGTGGTTCGATGAACAACACAAGATACGTTTATACGAGAGATACGATCGTCCCGTCGTATTATTAGTCGTATGCCCACCCAATATGAGACTAGCCCCCAACCAGATTATGTCCCACATATTCCAGATTCTTTTTCGGCAATAACGAAACGAACCAATCGCGTCCGTTCACACACAAGACATCGCACAGCCATCACCTGAAATCCCGAGACGGCTGTATTGATTGCAAGGCTCGTCCGATATGCAGGGTCGCGAATACACCATTGATGTGTTAGCTCGAGGAAGATTTCGTCCGTCTATCACAGGAAAAAAAGCTAATTCCGCTCGTCATTCTTTCGTACTTTTGCAGTCTTTTTAATGGTCTCAGTTCATTCTGGTGGACCCGTGGCTAGGTAGAATATTTATTATCGGAGATTTACTCTTTACTCGACTAAGAGTATAAGACTTGGATATGGCGGCAGATGGAGGAAACTAGTTGGATCCCACGCTGATGCTCTTTTACTCAAGTATCTCACAGTGTATACAACTTCCTGTCAGTAAACAGTAAAGCTGGAGCTTTTGAGAATACGAGCTAAACGATGAGTACGACCAAATACAAGCCCAATGCGAACTGATCAGCGCTAGATCGGCAAAGCCGCCCATTTCCCCCGGATTGTTCTCAGCTTGCAACAAACACAAGCCCTCATCCTATCATGCCACTCGCTAATTTGTCCCTTAACATGCCTCTCTACGGAGTACCCGCGTGCGATCCTAAAATAGCTATCCACTTGACGCAGCTAATCATCCATAGCTCAAAGCTATAGCCCTCTCTACACTACACGTTTCAGCTTGTACATACCATCATGCGCCTCCTTCAGATTTAGACCATCACAACGGTGGACGTTTAGGTTCAAACTAGAGTCGGTTAGTAATTTCTTTTAAAAGCACTGCTATCCCATATCATTTGATCTAGCTTCAACCCTTCTACGACAAAATTATTCGGCTTCACCTTCATTCTTTGGAGACTCGCAAGTGAGACAGGCTTGACTCCGTTCCGCCATGGACAGCAACGAAAAATCGCTACCTAAGCCATCAGCGCCGAGGCATCCATCATCATCTGCACCATATGAAGTTGGTTCGGGTAACGACGCTATGCCAGACGAGGCTCCTCCCCAATATGCGGAAGAACCTGCAGCTGCTGAACAGATCTTGGACGATGCAGCAGGAGCGACAGGTATAATACAAATTGAACCCTTTCTTTTCGCCAGACTGACATAATAACCACAGCCGATGGGCGTATCGACCTAAATCTCAATTCTAAACTTTGCAGAACCCTCTCCCTGCTTGTTCCTCGCAGTGGGCCTGAGCAGTTAAATTTCGACCGGCCTGTCAGCATTTCACCTCCCGCCTATGCCGAGCAGACCGAATGGAGCATTCGCTTGAACATCGTCATCCAAGTTGTTGGTAGTCGAGGAGACGTTCAGCCCTTCATCGCGCTCGGTAACGAGCTTCAACGCCACGGTCACAGAGTTCGCCTCGCTACTCACGATACCTTTGCCGACTTTGTACTTAAATCCGGCCTTGAGTTCTATCCCATCGGAGGTGACCCGACCGAGTTGATGGCGTACATGGTTAAGAACCCCGGCCTGATACCTTCCATGAAGAGCCTCCGTGCTGGTGATATACAGAAGAAGCGCCTCATGATTGCTGAGATGCTGGAAGGCTGTTGGCGGTCATGTATTGAGCCTGATCCTCTGAATCAACAGCCGTTTGTCGCCGACGCCATCATTGCGAACCCGCCAAGCTTCGCCCATGTTCATTGCGCTCAAGCGCTCGGCATCCCACTACACCTCATGTTCACTATGCCCTGGAGCAGTACTAAGTACTTCTGCCACCCTTTGGCCAACATCAATGTCAACGATAGTCGTATCTCGGCTGCTGTCGCTAACCAAATCTCGTACATGGCGGTCGAATGGATGACATGGCAAGGGTAAGAATAAAGGCATTACTCTCCTCACCTGCGACCTGCACACTGACCTGACGGCAGACTCGGCGACATCATTAATGCATGGAGGCAAAGTCTGGATTTGGAAGACATTCCTTTTTCTGAAGGCGCAAGCCTACTTGAGACATTGCAGATCCCTTTCACTTATTGCTGGTCCCCAACACTCATTCCCAAGCCTCTCGATTGGCCGGATTACATTGGTGCGTTACTAACTTCGTTTTGCTATGCCCTTCCATTAAACGCTAACTATAACTCAGACGTATGCGGCTTCTTCTTCCGCGATGCACCACAGTATATCCCCGATTCTGACCTTGGAACCTTTTTACGCGATGGAGCTCGACCTATATACATTGGCTTCGGAAGCATTGTTATTGACGACGCTGATAAGCTGACGGCCATACTGGTAGATGCTGTGAAAGCGACAGGCGTTCGCGCAATCATCTCCAAAGGATGGAGTAAGTTGGGCGCTAATCAGCCAGCCGACAGGGACATCTTCTATCTTGGAGACTGCCCGCATGAATGGCTATTCCAACAAGTCACTGCCGTTATCCATCACGGCGGAGCTGGGACGACTGCATGCGGGTTGCTTAACGGAAAGCCAACGGTCATTGTGCCCTTCTTTGGCGAGTGTGTGCCATCTACCCATTCTATTTCTAACGTAGCAAACGCTAACATGGCTAGTCAACCCTTCTGGGGCACCATGGTTCATGCTGCAGGTGCAGGTCCCATGCCGATCCCTCAAAAGACGCTTAATAGTCAAAACCTCGGTCAAGCTATCAGGGATTGTTTGACTCCCGGTGCGCTGGCGGCTGCAAGAGGCATGACTGAGAAGATGCGGCAAGAAAACGGAGTCAGACAAGCGGTTAACTCCTTTCACGCCAACCTTCCCCTGGATAAAATGCGTTGCGATGTTATATCTGGATTGCCGGCTGCTTGGTCTTACAAAATGGGGTCGCGGCATCTCAAGCTTTCTAAAGCGGCGGCAGAGATTCTAACAGATAGCCACAGGGTCAAATGGGGCGACCTTAAACGGTAAGCCGCCATAATTGCACAATCTAATACTGCACGTTTAACTGATTTAGCAATTTAGCTACGAGCCTCAACCCATAGATATACAGCGCCGAAGGTGGGATCCCGTCACGGCTCTCCTCTCATCGGGGCTTAAGATGTATACTGGCATGGTGACCTCGGCAGCAGACATCGTTATCAAGCCAGCACAGGTATTAATGGCAGACAGACCTGACACTAGGTACCCAAACTCGGCTGGAACCCCGAGTACGCAAGCATTGGAAGACTCGGTATATGGTAGACCTGCTGGGTTCAACCTGCCAGAAGGCAATCAGAACAGGAGGAACGACAAAAGCTGCGCAGGTGCTGCCGTTGCTGGATCCGCCGGTGCTGTCGGTGGATTCTTCAAGGCCTTCACAAAGGGCGTCTACCTTGATATACCGCACGCGCTTGAGGAGGGTATGCGTGTCGCTCCACGACTGTATGGTGGTGAGGTGTATGACCCCGGTCCTGTGACAGGTTGGAAATCAGGGGGTATCGCTGCGGGGAAGAATTTCAGCCACGGAATTTTAGAGGGAGTCGGTGGGCTGATTATGTCACCTGTGCGAGGTGCGAAGAAGGAGGGAGCAGTAGGCGCAGCCAAGGGTGTGGGCATCGGAGTCCTTAACCTGACCACGAAGGTATCATCAGGAGCTTTAGGGCTGCTCACGTTCACCAGCCAAGGCGCCTACAAGAGTGTGCGTGCTTCCATGCGGAGGGATACGCGAAGGACCATCAAGCAGTCAAGGCAGGCCGAAGGCGTCGCCATGCTGCGAGAGGGCAAACACCGTGTCGATGCAGGGGCGGTACTGAGGGTTTTCGATCGCCAGGTGGCGCAAATTCCGGAGAGCAAGTAGTGGATAGATTTAATAGATTCAAAGAGATGACGTTGTCTACTTTTGTAAAAGGACAGCAGTATAAAGGGTCGCTTTTGCCAATTATTACTCAGGGTTCTCAATCGATCGATCGTTCGATGCGAATAGTTACCATTGTTCATGGCGTTTTAGTAGACGTCTGGTGCCCTACAGAGAGAAGCGATGCTATGGCGGTATTTTCTCTCGATATCTGGACCCGACTTCCTTTGGACCAATTGTCGCTGGATTTCTTGAGGTGTCAAACAGTTGGAGATGGGGCTTCTACCTCGTGCTCTGGCTTGGGGCGGTCAGCGCCGTGCTCATGTTCACTCTACCTGAAACACACGCACCGACGATGTTATCCAGGAAAGCCTACGTGGCGCGGCAATCGAAGATCCCGCTGTGTAGGAATGTGCACTCCCCTGCTGAGGCCAACACCCCGTCGCTGAAGGGCAGTACGGAAAGGCGCTTACGCTTCCGTGGATCCTCCTCTTTGCTACCATCTCCTTCGTTTGCGCATTGTACATCTTCTTTATCTATACCCTGCAGTACATGCTCTTCAGCATCTACCCTATTGTGGTTCATGACACGAGGGGCTGAAACGGGGGAGCTGGGCAGTTGCTGCTTCTTGAAGCAGTCATAAGGTCCTGGGAGCGTTACTCGGGGTTCTCGATACTCGTCGCCTTCGAAACAAGGTCATGAGGCAGGGCACTCAACTAGAATTAGAACCAGTAGACCGCTTCTTTACGACCATGACTGGAGGAGTCGGCTTCGCCGTGACCGTGGTCTAGTTTGCCTAGATAGCGCATTACAACTAAGCCATTAGGTCCGTCTTTATCGGTGAGACAAGTAAGTCTTCCCACTGATGTAGTACCCAAATTGGCCATGTGCCAAGTTTACCTAAAGCAGTTATCAACTATTGCTATATTTGGTGAGTCTGTCTCCACGCACTGCTAGTATTTCGGCGAACCCCCTGGTCCTAGTCCTGTCCCTAACACCAAGGCGCAGTCCTCGAAAAGGGTCCCGGGTCCAGATCTCTGGCTGTTTCCTTCCAGGCCGGAACCGTCCGTTGCTATTATTATCGGCAGCCAACAATGGCCCTTTTATGTTCTGCAGAGAGAACGGATTCGGGTACCCAAATAAATGCCTCCAGTCGATTTACCTCGGCATACTGATCAGCTTCTTCACATGGCGACTCGATCTCAAGACTTGCAGCTCGCTCGGTACCAACTGAAAGGTCTTCCGTCAGGTCTACGAGACGGTCACTGGTAGGGTGGCATGTCATCAATAGTCGTATCGCTGCTGTAGACCGAGGGTTGCTGCGGCTGAGAAAGGGCGGGAGGATTTGTTACAGCACTGGAATGGGATATGGCCGAAAACTAATGGCTAGAAGGCATGTAGTTAGATATATTGACATCTTGTCTGAAAAGTAAACAATAACGTAAATAATTCCTGCTGTTGAGGCGGGGTAAGTCTGCTAAACAAGCCATGCAGAGGCAGCATCTGCTATTGTCACCGATCTCACTAATCCTCACCAACCTCTTACTCTGTGCTCTAGATGCTCAAATAGGGTAATTGTCTGTTGTTCTCCCTAGAACCGACACGGCATGAATTAGGAGGTTGGTTATTCGACTACGGATAAATGTCTAAAATCTAGGATTATGTCTATTTGGCTAAACGAGACCGAACGTCTGAGACTTCGGGTTTCGTTTAGGGTGATTGAATCATCTCGTTTAGATGCCAATAACCCGAAGCGTATCCGTAGATCTTACCAGTATGCCAAGGTTTACAAGGGTGCCTGGTATACGAGTCAGGCTATTACTAGTACTAAAGTACTAAAGAGGTATGCATCAAGCTAACGATTTAGCGTGGCTAGCGCCTTTTGCTTATAGCTTGCTTGATTCGCATTTATATGATTTTTTACAAAGTGGTAGCCCCAGATCAGTAATAAAGCCGAATAATACAGACACAAGGCAAGTTCGTGTAACGATATCATGACCAAACTCTGATTTACCCGAAGAGCTAAAATAGTTATATCTGACAGCTGATGAGGTCCTTGTAAGTGGCCGAGGTAATGCCGACTTCATCCGTTTTACCCCAGCTTCCGATTCTATGGGCAGTAAAGTTGACCGTTGCCGAAGACTTGGCTCTAATTTGATGGCGTCATGCCTAAATGATCAGCCGAAGGCGGAGCAATATTCTGGGGGATTCATGTTATCTTTGATCAGGCGATCGTTAACCCCGTACTTTGGGGGTAGTTTAGATACGAAGTCGTATAAAATAAGACATATAAAATGGAACGAGTAACACCAATTAATAGCCAACAGAAAACATTACGAGTAACAAGAAGAAGCAACAAGTTCCTCTCTTTCCTTCCACACAGCAAAGCGAGATCAAGATCCTCTGCGGCACAATGTATGTCCCAACTGCGTGGACGAGCCTTACAGGCCTCATCCTCGTCTCCCACACTTCCGCGACACTGCTCAGTCAGAGGTCAGCATCTTGTAAGTATCTACGTGTATGGGTTTTTAATTCCTTTCTACCAGCACTTGTAAAAACTAACCAAGCATTGGGACAGCTTGGGAGGATGCTTCCGATCAAGCCCGTGACTTTGTAGCACAGCTCAATACGACCGAGAAGATTGGCATCGCTACAGGCGGTTATCGCATGGACGGACCTGCCTGCATTGGCACAATCGGAAAAGTCGAGAGGCTAGGATTTCAGGGAATATGTTTTTCTGATGGCCCTTCTGGATATACCAGGTCCGACGGTGCGAGCGTCTTCTCTTCTGGCCTTACTGCAGCTGCGAGTTGGGATAGGCGCCTTATCTATGAACGTGCCGTTGCCATTGGAGAAGAGTTTAGGGCCAAAGGTTCTCATGTACATCTGGGGTAAGTCATTGCAACGTCCGCCATGGTGAGCTTAGGGTTAAAAGTATGCTAATGCAATGGCAGACCATCCTGTGGTCCTATGGGCCGCAGCGCCCTTGGCGGGCGAAACTGGGAGGGTTTCGGCCCCGACCCTTACCTCTCTGGTGTCGCTATGAACGCTTCCGTCTCCGGCATCCAATCTGTTGGTGTACAAGCGTGCTCCAAGCACTTTATTGGCAACGAGCAGGAAACACAGCGCACCAGTACCACTAAGGAGGACGGAACCGTCATCAATGCTCTGAGCTCCAATATTGATGAACGTACACTTCATGAACTGTACCTTTGGCCTTTTGCCGACGCCGTCAAAGCCGGCACTGCTAGTATTATGTGCTCCTACAACCGTGTCAACCAGACTTATTCCTGCGCGAACCCGCACTTGCTCTCGCTACTGAAGGACGAGCTCGGGTTTCCGGGCTACGTCGTTTCGGACTGGTATGCGACACATGGCACAGCCTCCTTCGCCAATGCAGGGCTCGACCTCGAGATGCCAGGACCTGTCAGTAAAGACTATGGCGCCTCGTATTTCGGCGATCAGCTTCTCGACGCGATCGGCGATGATAATGTGACAGAGAGTCGGCTCAACGATATGGCCGAGAGAGTTCTGAGGCCATACTTCTTTCTGGGTCAGAATAAGGATTTCCCTGATCTAGATCCTGCTTCCACTGCTGCCCTTGCCGTCAATCAATTTGGCTACAAGAATCCCCAGTTCCCAATTACACCTATCCCTGCACGCGATGTTCGAGGCCATCACGCCAAGGTTATTCGAGAACTAGGTGCCGCTGCCACTGTGCTGCTCAAGAATACCAATGGCACCTTGCCTCTGAAGAACCAAGCCAATATCGGTGTATTCGGAAACGGAGCGCCATACCCAACAATCGGATCCATCTATTTCGACTATGAAGACGCGTCCGTGTCTTATGAGATGGGCACCCTCGACCAGGGTGGCGGCTCTGGCATAGTCCGCCATACCGAACTCATCGCCCCACTGGACGCAATTCGAAAACGTGTGCGGAAACAAGGTGGTCGGGTACAGATCCTTCTGGAACACGAAGACATCATTGAGGGCAAGTTCAGGTCCATTTACCCAATCCCTGATGTCTGTCTGGTCTTTTTGAAGGCATTTGCAGCAGAAGGCCAGGATAGAGAGTCGCTAGACCTTGATTGGAATGCCACCAAGGTCGTCGAGAGTACAGCCTCGTTGTGTTCCAATACTGTTGTTATTATCAACGGTCCAGGTGTAGTCTTGATGCCCTGGGCCGACAACGAGAACGTGACCGCTATTCTTTCAGCCCATTACCCTGGTGAAGAAATCGGCAACTCTATCGTGGATGTTCTCTGGGGTGAAACGGAGCCCGCCGGCCGCTTGCCATATACTATTCCCAAGAACCAAAGGGACTACGGCGCACCTATTTACAACCTAAGTGAACCAGCTGCCAATCCTGATGCATGGTCAGTTGATTACACAGAAGGTCAATTTATCGATTACCGGCACTTTGACGTCATGAACATTGAGCCTCAGTATGAGTTTGGGTTCGGCCTGTCATACACCACCTTTGAAATGTCAACAGAACTCACCGTTGATATAGCCACCGGCATTGAAGCTCAAGTGGATGAGTCCAAGGGAAAGGTGCCTGGAGGATGGGTTGATCTTTGGGCGCGAGCAGCTACGGTATCTGTCAAGGTGCACAACACTGGTGACAGAGACGGACACGCAGTGCCTCAGCTATATGTATCGTTCCCACAAGACACAACCCCACCTGGTACCCCAGTGCGGGTTCTGAGGGGTTTCGAAAAGGTCCATCTCAAGGCTGGAGAGACTAAGAAGGTTACTCTTCCTCTCCAGAGAAGGGATCTTAGCTTCTGGGATGAGGCTACTCGTCAGTGGGTTATCCCCGAGGGCACCTTCACTTTTGCTGGTGGATTCAGCTCTCGTGACCTCCGAGCCAAGACTGAAATATCAGTGTTGAGGTAACGCTGCGTCAAGAGCCTAGTTACAATAAGGTGGGACGAGAGGGGAAAATCGGAGCAAGTTCTTACTGAACTAGTATGTAGTATATAGTCAAGTTCAGTCCGCTGATTAGATTCCGTGTAACTTATAAATTGACCCCTTTCCCATCTATTTAATGCTCTTCCTTTACAACACGCAGTGAAGATGGAAGTGAGCTACGCCCCACGGGGCGGACGTAGACGACTCACCTCGCATTTACCCGAAGACTAACACTGGCACAAACAAACACAGATACTGGTATCCATCAAGCCAGGGCAATAAAATAAAACGGGCCGAATAGCATCTGTAGTCAAGGGGTTTATCCCCGAATGCAGTCGAACTGTCTAACTTCAAGCTACAAGAGTCTTTGCTTTTACATATGACCCTGAGCTTGGCGGCGGCCCGGCTGACGACAGCCATACGGCCCGTGTCGGATCAATTGAATGACTGTCCTACCAGCGAGAGGGGATCGCACTCGGCAATGACGGCCTCGTGTATTCGTTCAAATGCGCTGGAGCGCGGGAATTTGCCATGCTGCTGCATTAGCATATGGCCCCAGAGCGTGGACCCAAAGCTCTGAGGGAGGTAGATAGCGGGCGCGCTGGCGGCAACACCATCGTAGTCGTCGAGGTAATCTTGCGCGAGGGGAAGACCTTGCCTGCCGCCCGTCGAACAGCCGCTACAGTAGGGGTAATCATGCTCCCGGCCGTGGAAGTTCTTGAGCAGGGCCATTCAAGGTACTCAGTGGAAGCCAGGACTCAGCGTCCACCTCGTCTCCCTGACCTAGGTATTATTCACAGACGATTGATCATAAATCGGCTACCAAATTGGAGAATTTCGCTTAAATTTTTAGGTTGAATCGTCTAAGGCTAGATCGGGCAGCTAATTGGTTAAAAATAACCCCAACCCCACACTTAGGGTTAGCTAGCGTCAGCTTAGGGTTAGCATAACGCATAAGAAAGGGGATTTCAATCAACAGAGGAAAACAATAAGACTATTTCTCTCTTTACTTTCTGTTATCGAGATAAAGGAGATAACATCAAGTAGCAATAGAGGACATCATACAGCTCAATCAGGACTATCAGATACTGATCTGCCGGCCATGTCAAGCAGCCGTTTGACCCAGCAGCAGCATCGAGACCCATTTTCGATAGAAGCATCAGCTGAAGGGCCAAGTGCTCAAGGACATTAAAGACTACTACGGCACACTTGAACTAGCTAACCTGAAGCTTACTGTAACCCTGGTCACTAGTCCGGCTGTGGTTCACGCAGAACCACAACTGCGAGTGGGGTTAGGGTTAACTTTTACCTAAGCTGATTGGCCTGAAAAACCGGGCGCACAGACTATTCACGCAGGACCACAGTTCACGCAGAACCACAAGCAAAAACGCCAGCTAACCCCAAGCTCCCAGGGTAACCCTAAGTTAACCCCAAGTTAACCCCAAGTTAACCCCAAGTTAACCCCAAGCTCCCTAGAATTAACCCTAGGTATTATTCACAGACAATTGATTATAAATCGGCTACCAAATTGGAGAATTTCGCTTAAATTTTTAGGTTGAATCGTCTGAGGCTGGATTGGGCAGCTAATTGGTTAAAAATAACCCTAACCCCACACTTGGGGTTAGCTAGCGTCAGCTTAGGGTTAGCATAACGCATAGGAAAGGGGATTTTAATCAACAGAGGAAAACAATAAGACTATTTCTCTCTTTACTTTCTGTTATCAAGATAAAGGAGGTAACATCAAGCAGCAATAGAGGACATCATACAGCTCAATCAGGACTATCAGATACTGATCTGCCGGCCATATTAAGCAGCCGTTCGACCCGGCAGCAGCATCGAGACCTATTTTCGATAGAAGCATCAGCTGAAGGGCCAAGTGCTCAAGGACATTAAAGACTACTACGGCACACTTAAACTAGCTGACCCGAAGCTTACTGTAACCCTGGTCACTAGTCCGGCTGTGGTTTACGCAGAACCACAACTGCGAGTGGGGTTGGGGTTAACTTTTACCTAAGCTGATTGGCCTGAAAAACCGGGCGTACGGACTATTTACGCAGGACCACAGTTCACGCAGAACCATAAGTAAAAACGCCAGCTAACCCTAAGCTCCCAGGGTAACCCCAAGTTAACCCCAAGTTAACCCCAAGTTAACCCCAAGTTAACCCCAAGCTCCCTAGAATTAACCCTAGGAGCTATTAAGAGGCGATTCATCAATAATCGGCTACCAAAATGGATAATTTCGCTTAAATTTTCTCGCTCAATCGCTACATACTGAGACGAGTAGCTGATTGGGTAAAAATTACCCCAGACCCACACTTGGGGTTAGCTAGCGCCGACTTGGGGTAAACGCAACGCTGATAAAAGGGGACTTTAAGTAACGGAGAAAAACAATAAAACTACTTTTTTCTTTACTTTCTATTATTAAGATAAGAGAGATAATACGATATAGCAATGGAGGACATCATACAGCTTAATCAGGACTATCATATACTAATCTGCCGGCTCTGTCAAGCAGCTATCCGACTCGGCAGCAGCATTGAGCTATATTTCCGACGGCAGCATCAACTCAAGGGCCAAGTGCTCAAGGACATCAAAGACTACTACAGCACACTTGAACTAGTAGACCCGAAGCTTGCTGTAACACCCTAAGATAACAGTCAGGCAATTGAATATCTTGCCATCTTAACAGGGTATAGCTGCAATGCATGCTGGTATCTTACTATTGCACAAGATAATGCCGTCCGCCACTGGAGAGAGGCAGGGCATGGAGAAGCAGAGGAGCGATGGACCCAGGTGCGGCTGCAGACGTGGATGGGAGGACACTATGCACGGTACTGGATCGTTCGAGATAACAGCGAAAGCAACGGCCCGGCTAATGCAGCTGATACTACAAGTCGGAGCGCTATGGATGAGGTCATTGCTGCAAGCCAGGCTCGATTGGAAGAGGAGGATGCCGTACGATTACGGAAGGGTGACTTGAAAGAAGAAATCGACCGTGACTCGCTGTGGGTCAAGAGGCTAGGCTGGGTACGACACTTTGGCTCCCGGGACTTGATCAGCATTCACGACGCAGCCCAGTGGCTACGGGCAAGGGCAGCAACAGGCAAATTAGCTGGGAGGCAAGAAGACGATGAAGCAGCCCGTGAGCGACTATTGCTCAGCTGGCTCGGACAGAGCTTCGATCGCGAGGTGGAGCGTTGCTGCTGGCGGCTCTATGGCGTGCTGACCGAGACATTACAATGGCTGAACAGCATCTTATCAGTAACCCCGAGCGGCGTGCCGTTTGGCCGTAAGGGCAAAGAAGAATCAATGAGCCAGTACAGGTCTGTTGGTCACCGTTACTTAAGCTTCTGCTGGAAGGCACACCGTATCGGGCGGAAGGAAGCGTTTGAACGCTGGGCTGTTCGCTTTACCGATGAGCAGTGGAGCTTGCTGGATGATCTTACAGAAGAGCTTGAGGCAGATTGGGTTCTCAGTAGTTACGACAGCGGATTCCACAGCGGCAGAGAGACAGAAGGTAAGAAGAAGGATCAAGACAAAGATGAAGACGGAGACGGAGACGAATATCAAGATGACGATAGTAGTGATGATGAAGGGGAGCGAGGCGGTGAAGGGATAACTAGCCCGCGGCAAGATGCACTTGATCGAGCCGTATTCCGGTTCATCGTGGCTTCGATCAAAACTCACGTCGGCAGAAACACATATACAAATTCGTTACTGTGCTTCTGTGCGGCGCTTGGTATCAAGCCACGCCCAATGGGCTACATCGAGCCGCATCTGTATACCGGTCTGCTAGCTACTATAGTATAGTGGGCCCGGCTGTTCTTTTTAGAGGCTGCGTTTAAGAATGAGCCGCTAGATCGGGATGAGGTTGGGGTCGAGGCCGTACTCGCATTCGAAAAGCAGCACACATCGTGGATGTATATAGGCACCCACACTGTCATAAGCACGATTATCGGATGGATGGCATACGGGAAAGGGTATCAGCAGAAGATAGGGGGGCAGCCGTCGATACGGTGGTCTAAGGATGGAGAGGGCTTATTTCACATAGGCAAGCATATCAGCGTCAAGGATTTCACCCGCACACTGCGCAACGAGGTTACTAGGGCGGAGAAGCTACTAGATAAGCTATTCGGGGGATCATGGCAGCCGGTCAGCAAGAAGATCAATATGGAGGGAATCGTCGACAACATGATACAGCTTGGGGCAGGTCAGTCATTTGCAAGCAACCCGAAGAATAAGTAGCTAGAGGCCGGGCCGGAAAAGGTAATGCGGCTAATGGAATCGTCGATATGGGATACCGCAAGGGTCCGATTTAAGCGACAGCGTATTAAGAGGTAGCTTCGAGACTTAAAGCTGCTGCGAGAGACGCTGCTCATGCTCGTGCACACGTGGGGTAGGCTTCCGGGAAGGGGGCCGGAAATCACAACGCTGCAGCACTGCAATTCGTAGCAGCTAATGCGGAACATATTCATGCTGGACGGGCAAGTCATAATCGTAACCGACCGAGATAAGATGAAGGCGATCCGTAATAACGGTCGGAAGGTAGCACAATTCGTCCCCGACCGGATCGGACGGATGATTGTAGCATATATCGCATGGCTGCTTCCGACGGAGAGGGTGCTGCGACGGGAGTGTCAACTTGCCGAGCCGCGTAGAGAGCAGCTAGAGTATATGTGGAGGGATGGCAGCTCGTCGGTATAGGAGACCGACAGGCTCAGCAGGCAGCTTGGCCGGGTGATGCAGGCCGGGACGGGGGTCAGGTTAGGGGTAGGACGATACCGGGCAATCGCGATCGAGATGGGACAGAGGATTCGAGGGCTTGTGATAAAGCAGCTAGAAGGTAAGATGGATGATGAAGATAAGGATGATAATATCGAGATCGACCAGATCACAGGTGAGCCAGTTGACTGCGGAGGAAGCTGGAATATCGTGTGGGACTTACAGTCAACGCACGGAACGCGCATTGCAAGGCAGCATTATACCGTCCACATCAGCTTCCCGGGCAAGCTGCAGCCGGAGATGATCGCGACGTTTAAGGAGATTAGTAAGCTGTGGCATCAGTTCTTAGAGGGAAGCAGTAGTGCAGAAGAAGGGAAGGAGGCGAAGGCACCGAAACGCAAACGGAATAGTCAGAAGACCGATAAGCAGCAGCAGTCGATCGATAGTCCGACCCAGATAGTTAGGAGCAGCAAGCGAAGAAAGACTACTCAAGAGGAAGAACCGGCCCAGAAGAGGAAGGGGACAAAGGAGACAAGAGAGGAAAAGGGGGAGAAGAAAAAGAAGAAGCTAGAGGACGAGATGACAGACGGGCTGCAAAGGCTACTTGGACCGAAGGCAACTTGGCGATCCGACAAGCAAGCTGAGAGCATGCGATCGATCATGGCGCTCAAAGCAGATCATACGGCGATCAGTGTACTACCGACCGGGGCCGGCAAGAGTATACTATTCATGTTACCAGCAGTGATGCGGGACACAGGTACAAGTATTGTAGTCGTGCCGTTTGTTGCACTAATGGATAACTTGGTCACAAGAGCAACAGACATGGGGGTAGACTGCATCCGATACAGGTCATCGATGAATTCGGGACAAGAGGGCATGCCGAGGGCAGCACGGCTGATCGTCGTCAGTGCCGATATCGTGTCAAGCGCCGAGTTTTCCAGGTACATTAACGGGCTGTCATGCACAGGGCTGCTGCAGCGGATATTCGTGGATAAGTGTCACACTGTGATTATGGATATCGGCTACCGGGCTAAGCTTGGCGAGCTAGTAGGGTTACGCCGGTTCGGCTGCCCGCTGGTGCTGCTTACGGCAACGCTGCCGGTTGTGCTGGAGGACTAGTTCCGCGGCGAGATGCTAGCACAGTCGGCAATCATAGTGCGGGATCGGACGGTGAAGCTGAACTGCCGCTACGAGGTTCAGCAGGTTAAGCCCGGACGTGATGCCATCGAGGATCGTACGGTCAAAGTGATCAAGCAGCTAGATCAAGATATGACGGGTCGTCAGAAGGGGGTCATATACTGCCGGTCAAAGAGTCAGTGCGAAGCGATAGCTGACGAGATCGGGTGCGGGTTTCATCACAGCGGCATGAGCGAACAGGACCATCACGAGGCGCGGACGGCATGGATAGAGGGCCGTAACGCAAGCCGATGGATCGCAGCAACAACCGGGTTAGGGACGGGCATCGACATCGAAGGGATCGTGGCCGTGGTTCACATAGAGAAGCCGTATGGGCTTGTTGACTTTGTACAGCAGATTGGCCGAGGAGGGCGTCGGGCAGGCGAGGTGGTGCGGTCCGTCATCATACACGACGGACGGCCGCAACGAGAGGATCAGCATCGAAGCTTCGTGGACGACATTAATCAAGCACAAATAGAGGCATTCGTATCGACGCCGGGATGTCGAAGGGCGGTGATATCGGCGTTTATGGATGGAGCAGCGGGCGAAACATGTAAGGATGTGGAAGGGGCTGTAGCTTGTGATCGATGCGAGCTGCTTCGACGGGATGATGATTGTGATGAGGTTGAAGGTAAGGTTAGGGTAGTAATGGAAGAAGAGAGTGAGGGGGGGAGTATAAGTGAAGAAGAGAGTGAAGGAGAGAGTGAAGAAGAGAGTGAAGGAGAGAGTGATGGAGAGAGTGATGGAGAGAGTGATGAGATAAAGAAGGGCGGGAGGATTTGGAAGGCATTCGGCAAGGAAGAGGGCACACGGGTCAGAACGCTTTTTCGATGGCTAGATGATGTCGCAGAGGAGTGTCCGGTGTGTCACGTCCGACGTCATCAGAAGGGACTAGAGCTAGGGGAGGTCCCAGACGAGCCGCGGCATAGGAAGGCGGGGCAATGGTGTGAGACGGTGGCAGAGGAAGGGTATGATACAGCACGCAGGGCGATCAAGTTTAAAGAGCTGTCATGCTGCTTTATATGCAAGCTGCCGTTAGACTGGTGTGAGGAAACGCGGGATGAAGAGGGTAAGTGCGTGTATAGGGATAAGCTGCTGCCGGTGGTATTAATGGGCGCGAAGAGCTGGCGAGTTAGAGATATACTTAAGGCTACGTTTGGGGTTGATGCGGAGGATAGGAAGGCATTTTATCGCTGGCTAGGGGTTGAAAGGCGGTTTCACGGGATGAAGGGGACAAATGCACATGCATTATGGGAAGCAATTATTTGGGAGATATATAAGAATAGAAGGTAGCTATAGGGTAGCTATAGAGATTATAATAAGGATATATTACTATAAGACGGTTAATAGAGAGAGAGATAGAAGAATAAAGAGATATTAAATAAAAATAGAAAGAAAGGAGGTAAGAGAGTATAAGATAGGGAGAGGCAGTTAGGGACGTGAACCCCATGTATCCGCTAACGGCAGGCGCATGCATAGCATATAGTATATATTATAAGGTTAAAATATAAAGGATAAAGAAAGGAAGAAAGGAAGAAAGTAAAAGGGGAAGAGGGTAGAAAAGTAGTAAAGTAGTAAAGTA
>JAALXH010000225.1:0-188094 GCA_012977735.1 Fusarium tanahbumbuense
CCGCTGTTGTATGTTTTTTTGGTGTCGTTATCTAAGACTAAGTCAACCGACTATCTTTTTGTGGCTGGTGGTTCTGTTAGAGTCATATGTCGGCTAACTGCAACTAGCGTGACAAAGCATGTCCGATCCCGCAGACGTCATGTGTGTCAGATCGTGAATCCTCTTACAATGAGTGACTTGTCTTACGAGTCATGAAATGACTCTTAGAGCATATATGCAAATTCAATAAGACATTTTGTTACATAATTATCTTTACCATCCTTCATTTGTTTCCATGGGGAGTTGCTTGTTGCGAAAGAATCAATATGGCGCCGCCTGACTTTGTTGGGGATTACATTGGAACACCCAGCAAATGGCATGATCGCATGTCCATCGACAGCCCACCGGTCAAACCTGCATTCTTTGGTGTAACAGGCCATACTGAAATCTTCGAAGAAACCAAGAATTACCTATCCAAACTCGATGCATCCAGCACCAACTCTGGAAACTCAGGTACCTCAGATTCACAATCCAACAACACCATCAAGTTCCAAAACCTTCCGCCTAATATTCGACAAACATGTCTCGCATTACTAGGATGCGTCTTTGGTCCCTGTTACGATCGTCTCGTGGCCGACAAGACAAAATATGAGAATAGACTTTGGTCGAACCTCACAGTGCCTGCGATCATAAGATCACTAGAATCGACATTCGGATCACATCTAGATCACAATAAGGTCAACCTTGAACTCATTGCGGAAAAAGTGTGCAACAACACTCTAAAGCCCTTCCGAGACATCGAAGACAGTCAAGAATGGGTCGACCAGCTTTGTGGCCAGAACTTACGATGGGAGTCCATCGCCTTACTGTGGAGCGTGCTACGGCGCATCCCCGGCTCCTTTGAGCCTGTCGAACGAAGTGAGCTTCACATCATGGAGAACGGGACATCGAACAAGGAAACCCTTGCATTTGTGAGGCAGAGTATTGCCATGGCGCGGTACTTCACGCTTGCGAATGTCATTCTTCTTGATCTTGTGCACCAGAAGACAATCATGGAGTCTATGATTATTGGAGACGCAAGTAAGTCTTGCGGAATCTTGTAAAGGGAAAGAGACTATACTGACATGGGAAGCAGGTCTAGCAGTCTGGACTTGTCATGGAGAAGCCGTTACCATGATGACTTATCTCGGAGTCCATGCAGAAAAGAACGTTATACCATACAAGCCTTCGCTGTCGAGTGAGCACAGAAGACGCCTTTTTGCACGAATCTACAACATTGATCAAGCTATCGTTGCGTTCACAGGCCGGCCGCCGCTGCTAGATCCTCGTTTCTGCACGACGCAGCCGCCCTTGGATTTAAGTGATGAGGATCTTCTAGCTGGTGGCACAGCACTCGAACGTGCAGTGTCTGAGCTAAATCCAATGGGTTGGAACACTCATGGGGGTGTTTATCCTTCAAGTATATGTCGAGCTGGTTATCAAGTCTCTGTGATACTGAACGAGATCCTTGGTATAACTCTAGGATCCGGTTCAAATACAACGTTGGGAACTCTACGGTATCACTATCCTCCTCTTTTCCCCTCCCCATACTAATCCATAAAGGGACCTCAAACAGCGCGAGCTCAGCACCATAGCCCAATTCCCAAAGAACCTAATCTACGATCCCGACGACCCCTATGATCTCCCGCTTCCACAATCCGAACCTCCATCGCACGAAAAGGACGTCTCAGATCCTCACCTCGACAGTAAAGCGATTCCAATGCGAATCTTCGCACGCTTGACACATTTGCAGAATATGTTTCTGCTAGAAAGATTGCTGTTGCAGTATGGCGCCTTAGACGAGGGTAATGTGCTCGTTGTTTCGTTCGAGATGATCTCCCTTACGTTGTTATTCTGGACGCACAAGGATAAGTTTAGAGATATTAGAAGAGACTTTGAATGGATTGTAAGCCTCCTTGCTCTCCCTTACACGATCTTTCTGACACCCTTCAGTTAATGGCCTTTGCGGTTCCAGGCGGCGGTATTCTCTGCCAAGAGCTTCTCCGACCAACCTTCCAAGGCCGGCATCCGAAAGACAGTCGTCTAAGTCGATCGAGTATCGTCCAGAAGCTTAGTCTACTGGTAGGCTTCTTGGACTGGGTACATCCTTCAGCACCAAATGGAGATCTCTGTGCGAGTTGCAAGACTGTTATACAGCGCGTGTTGGACTATCATCTCAATGATCCGTGGAGCGAAGTTGGGTCTTTGGAGCATTTCAGTTCTGGGTTGGCGGGACGGTTAAATTTCAAGTTTGAGTTATTGAATACGTTTGACTGGCTGAATGCATAGACGGAGGAGGCGACCAAAACAATGATCCTCCAAGGCCTAGGCTGCAGGAATAAAGTGGTCTAAATACTAGCCCAGGCTTACATAAAATGGCCAAATTGTTTCGTCTCTTATGCTGGCAACGGCAAATTCTTCTGATATTCTTAGGAAGTTTCATGAATTTGTGAGTCATAGACAACGGCTTTGGTAATCTCTTGTTGATCCCGAGTTTTATTTAGTGCTGCTCTATGCTCTCTGGCTCTTGATTCTTAGCTTCGGGATTCTGGTCTTCAAGGACGCAGGCGAAAGACGTAGATACAGTACTGGAAGAAGGTCAGCTAATGAACGGAATCGGAGACAGTGATCAGATAATACCATGACCAGTATGATCATACAGCGCCTGGGTTCAATCGCCGTTGCCTCAACGCCATGTACCCAAGCGACAAGTTCCATCTCGCAAAGGATAACATAGAGGACCTGTGTAAGGTCAGTATCGTGATAGACTAACAACGTTAAAGAACTGAAAATGTACAAGCAAGATGCACGTTGCGATGTAATAGTAATCGATGTCCCTCTCCATATTCCTCGCCTAGAGGTGAAAGCCAACAACAAGGACGTCGATCACGATGCAATAGACAAGCAGATGATCCATGTTGAATATCAAGTAAAGAGCCAGTGGTATGTGAAGAAAAGGGAAACAATGGTGCCGAATAGCTGATGTGCATTCAGAGATCTCACACAGATCAACGACTGGTTGGTTGGTTACATTTGGAACTTCTGCAAGCGTCCCCTGGTTTCTGTGGGGTCTCCTGAGCAAAACAGGGGGCAACCAACAGCACCTGCATGCATGCTATTGTCTTCGCTACGCATCCGCGGCCTGAGGTGCTACACAGCTACCGCCAGAGAAAGTAAATGGGTTTTGTAACCTCCAACATACTAGGTACCTAGATAATAGAAGAATTGCCCTCCATTAAGTTCAAGAAACAAATTGGCTCAAATACTTCTATCAGGTGACCAAATTATTTCGTCTGTTGTACTTGTAGCGGCCGATTCTTATTATATCCCTACTGCAGCAATATTCAGATGAGTCACGGGCAATGATGGTGATTTGATTCATCTCGTGCTATCCCATTATCGTTATGGAGATCCTGTCTTATCATGTGCTCGGAATTACCATCCCATCCTAGTGATGGGAGTCCTTTCTTATATACAGCCTCTGTTCCGTGTATAATTATTCCCTTGAGGAACCGTCAAGTACTGTAGACTCCGCCGTTTCTTGTCCATCTCAACTGCAAGCGTTGAATAAAAAGTGACCGAACTACTTGGAATCAGGCAGTGATTCGATAAGCTCAATCGTCTTGAGATCCACAATCGCCGCTGCATATCGCTCACACATAGCAAACACCCTCTCCTTAGGCTGTAAATTATACGGCGTCAAAATCCACCCCATTCCCGACATCATCGACTTGCGATACTCATTGAGAACAGCTGGATCATTAATATCAAGTTTGGGACCGCCGAACTTCCACAAATACTCCAGGTAATGCACAATGATAGGTATCTCGTACTGTTTTCGGTCTTCCACCGACAGTGCGCCGACGATGAAGTACGTAAGATCATGGAAGGGCGAGCCGATGTGAAAGGTCTGCCAATCGAGGAACTTTGGGTTGCCGTCTCCGTCGATGTACGTGTTTCCGGTGTGAGGATCGCCGTTGACGACACATCTAAAGTCTGGGTTCTTGGTGCGGAAGTGTTTCTTCAATGCGGATACGGTGCGAGTGCGGGAGTCCTTGATGATTTCAGGTAAAGGAGGTCGATCTTCGCCATGAATCTGATTATACCACAATTCCGTAAGACCCATAATCATACCCTCATACGAAGGCTTCATCCAAGGGTACTTGTCGGTTGTGTAGCCCCAAGTACTGGCGTGCAGGCCAGCGAGTTGTTCAACGCCAAGCATGACCATCTCAACAGACCATGTATGCTCAGGATTTCCAAATTCGTATCCCTGAAGAGCCAAGTCGTCCATGATGATAATGCCCTGCTCTTTCTCCCATCCGGACCACCAGACTTTGGGAACGGAGATAAAATTCAGGTTCTCCGCAACGAGGGAGAAGAAGCGTGCTTCGGTTTTGTACGCGGCAGCGAGGAGGTTCTTAAGCCCCTGATCAGCCATCATGGCAGGGTTGAAACCGCCTTTCACACAAATATGCTTTGGTCGAAGCGCAGTACTCTCCTCGGCGTACTCGATGGTGAAGAAGAGCTTACTAGCTGTGGCGTTGAGAATGCTTTGTGTGCATATGATGGATTTGATCTTGTGGCCTAAGGCCCTCCCGAGCCATTCAGGAGTGATCCCATCGGGGGTGGTAGGGTAAGGATGCATCCCGCAGCTGAAGAAAGAAAAGTTAGTACTGGAGAAGTGATAGATGTTCGGTGCAGTGGTTCTTATATACCGTCTAGTTCTCGCGTTCCATAGATCGCCTGTGAAAACGGCGCGGGCAGGCATGGTTGTAGCCCACAAGGATGCAGGGTCCCTGAATGTGTTGGTTGTGAAGTTGTTGGTTCCTAAATCCCTCAGTAAAATTAACGTCGTATGTTACAAGGCATCGGAATCCACTTACCGTCTCTAACGATAACCGGGGAGTATGCCTGAGAAATTCAGGCCGCGGATGCAGTGCCGAGGACGATACCATGCAGATGCTGTTGGTTTGTCCCCTGTTTTTGTTTGAGTGACCCACAGAAACCGGGGGAGTCCCTGCAGAAGCTCCGAGTACAACGCAACTCACTTCCAACCAACTGAAGTTTCACGAAGTAATGCGAGATTGGCATCTGTTGGTTTTCACAAAATTGCGAAATGCATGTCCTTCATGCATTGGAAAGATATCATCACAACCAACAGGTGGAACCATCTCTATCAGGCAACTCAGCTCATCTGCGCCGCACAGATTCTGCATATTAGACGACATGCTCTCGCTCCTCAGAAAAGGCTTAGCTAGTCGGATCTCATTGTCAAGATGGGCGTTCGTGATACTTAATATCCTCTAGTTATATCCTGTCTGGTGGTCGACGGTATTGCCGTTGGTCTTCGACTCTGGGCGCGGAGGCTGAAGAGAGCTATCGGTTACGATGACATCGTGATGTGTCTCTCCTTTGTGCGTTCCAAGTTCTCTACCCTCGTAACTATACTGACTATATATAGGTCGGTTTTACCGTATTCTGCGCAATGGAGCTCGAAGCAATACGGTACGGTATCGGGGCAACGACGAAGGAACCTGACTTCGACCCTATCAAAGCCGCTAGAGTACTGTCTTATAGTCTTCTTCAAACCTCAACTTACTAACGCCTGGCAGTTCTTTACCACCTCCCAGATCGCCTATATCCTCACTACAGGAATATCGAAGCTTGGCGTAGGACTCGTCCTTCTCCGACTCGCAAGCGGCGCAGATATGAGAGCCGTCCGAATAATCCTCATCATGTCCATGATCATCGTGACGCTCTGGTGTCTAGTCACAACGTTGATCTTTGGCCTTCAGTGCCGTCCGCTATCTGTTGCCTGGGGAGTAGGCGAGGGTTCATGTCTGTCGACATCTGTGCTGGGAACAACTGGTCTGGCTCTATCTGGAATGGATGTGACCATCAGTTGGTTCTATGCGGTATTGAAATCTGACCAGCACCATAAAGCTGTTTGCTGACACACTTCTATAGCTTCTACCTATCTACATGTTATACAAGACTCAACTTCGACTTAGGCTTAAAATCATGATCATGGTCCTCCTTGGGCTAGGCGCGGTCAGCTCTATCGCGATAATCGTCCGGCTCAAATACCTCATCGATTTGAGCCGACTGACCTCTGCCTCGGGTGGTCTCGCTTCGCAAGAAGCCGTCGAGACTACACTAGAAGGCACGATCTATTCTATCCTGGAAATTGGTCTGAGTATACTAGCTGCTTCTCTAACAGCACTTCGCCCACTGTTGACGAGGCTTCCTGGATTCGGAGATAGCTCTTCAAAACCAGCTGACTTTGGATCTCTTGTCACGTTTGGAAACCGTAATGATAACAAGGGCCCGGCTTATAGGCTTGAAGATAGGGATGTTTCTGTCGCGGACAGCCAAGAGAATATTGTGCCTCCTCGGCCACCGACGTCTCGCTCATCTATTGTGCCGGGGCCGAGATGAAGCGAGTCAGTAGAAAAAGGCTGAGGCTTGAAAGAAAAGGAGGACAACACTTTTGGGGGGAGGCAAGGATGATCAAAAGGTGGAAAGTCAGAATGTCCAACAAGATATGTAGTTGTGTATTGTAAACCAAGCCTGGATGAGTGCATTCCTGTCAAAACATCCTAAATCCACCCGATAAATAATCATTTATAATACATGAGTGTGTAAACAGCTCCAGATGAAAAGAAGAAAAGCAACAAACTACTCGAGATCTCACCCAAGCCAATAAACCAGATCTTACTTGGAGCAAGCAGTGCCGTCAGTGTTTCCGCAATCATTAGTATCAGTACACTGAGAGCCGCAACCGTAGTCAACAAAGTCAGAGGGAGTCGTCTGTTCCCAGTTATCCATGCACTGAGTTTCGTCGCCATTGCCCCAGTTACATCGCTGGCGACGATATCCCTTCTGACGCATGACCTGCTGCTGGGTCCAAACGGTATGGCAAGCCTTATCGTCCCAGATACAAGCCGTAAGGTCCTGAGCCGAGACACACTTGGACTCAGACTCCGTATTCTCAAAGCTGACACCGAGACTGATGCCCTCAAGCTCAGCACCGACGCTGGCGCTGATGGTGTTGGAGCGCTCTTGACAGACTTCCTTTCCGACGAGCTTTGTGGCAGAACAGGTTTGGGTGCCGGTGCAGTAGATGTCGCCGCTGGCCTTTTGCCATGGGGTGTGCTCGACGGAGGTCTCGAGAACGTAGTAGTCGTACCAGCACTTTCGGACACGGGGGAACTTGTAGGGGTGGGTGACTCTGTCGGAGGTGACATAGGTTCCTGAGCCATCGGTGAAAGGGCCTTCGTAGGTTTTGGAGGTGTCGTCACAGACGGGAAGCTTGTTGTCGTCTCGCTTGGCTGGGCTGGCCTGGGCGAGAGCCACGAAGAGGGTAGTGGTGAGAACGTTGTTGAGAAGCATCTTGAATGATGTTGACGAACGAGTGTCAGAGACTGAATGAGTGTGATTGTGTTTGAGTGAGTGAATGAGGTCGATGGTGAAAGTAATGTTGATATTTCGAGGGCTTCTGACTGACCTTTATAGTTGGAGCTCAGCTGTTGATGCCCCTCTTCTTTAATTCGTTTCATGGGGGGATCATCTTGTGAGATGCCAAGCAGGGAAGAAGTATCGCGAATGCCGATTGATGTCCCATAGTCCACCAAAGGAAGAACAATCATGCAACATCTGCTATGGCCAAATACCAAGTATCCACTACTGCGCCACAAAGGAAGCGAAATTGGCAAAGTAAGCTGCAAAACTTTGGTCGCCGAAACAAAGCAAATCTGATGTCCATGACTGGTACCTCATCTATTCTGCAATAACCACGTTCCACTGGGATTTTAGACAACATCAAGATATCATTCTCATACAGAATGGCTGCTGCCATCAATACTTCGTCCGTTGTAACTACTCCATAGTTACCGGCACTAGAGGCCATCCAAGTCTCTAGCGTTCCCCTGAAACCATAGCTCTCAGCCTTAGGATCGACAGCTTACATCGGGCTCCACAAGTTTGATTGCAGATAAGCGGCGACCACAGCTGCCAAGATGTGAAATGTCGATCTAACCAAGGCATTGGATGTTTGTGTAAGTTAGCTTTGTTTCACTATGGGAGGATCCGACTAAGCGGGCTTTACATGCAGGTACGGTATCATTGAAGTCAGCTAATCTAGACCTCTACTGATTCAGGAGACTGATTGGCATCAACTGAACATCTTACTGCAGGATACGCGATCATCATACAAATTTACAGAGATCCATTGTTAGGAGTCAAGTCTTGATGACCTGATCACATTTACCCACGACTCAAGAATGAGAGAGGCTGGAAGAACTATCAATGCCTTGGTATATCTTCCCTACAGACATAACACAGCATATTGATGTAAAACAAATCTCATATTGGATTACAAAATAAAGTTGAATGAAAGATGTAGTGATCACAAAAATGATCGACTATCTATATCTAACCATCGTGGTGACAGTTCGTACAATAATTCATCTTAACCTGACAAGTATTCGACAAATAAGCCGTACCACACTTATTAACCCCATCATTATCCTTCATATGCTGAATCGCATCCTTAATATCCCTACCCTTCATTCCAATACCATAATCATCACACTTCCACTGCACAGTACAACCCGCCTGGCCGAAGGTCGCAAGGACGATGATACCGCTCTTGATCCTAGCATAACGAGACACATAGTCCGTGTAAACCACATCGTCTTCAAACTGGTTATAAGCCCGCTCACAAGCATCGTCAATGCTGTGACATTGACTAGAACCCTTGTTGTTGCCGTCGGTTTCGGTGGGAAGAGGTGTTTCCAAGGTGGTAGCTTCGCCCACGCCGTGCGTTACTGTTGCTGTGACGGACTTGTAGACGCGGAAGTACTCGTACGTTCGAGAGGGATACTCAATGACAGTACCGTCGATTGTTTCAGTGAAGGGTTCCGCGATGGGGGCTTGTGTTACTGGTGCTGCGGTTGTTGTTGGGATGGGAGACGGGTAGCTAGTATAAGCGGCGCAAGCACCGGAGACGAGAGGTGCGGTGGTGACGAATTGCTTGTCGTTGGTTGTGGTTGAGCATTGGCAGTAGGGTTCTTCGACACGGGGACCGCCGTAGATGACGCAAGGGTAGTCACGTGGTGGCTCAGATGTGGTGGTGGTTGTGAAGCCGGTGCTGGTGAAAGAGGTGAAGTCTGTTGTGCTGCGGTCACTTGTGAACTCGTCGGTGGTTGAGCCTTGAGTTGTGGTGTCGGAGGTTTCGTCACGGGTCTTGGTGACGAGAGTGCTGGGGAACGAGGTCATGGCGGTAGAGGTTTCTTCAGCGGTGCTTGTCTGCTCAGCAGTCGTCTCCTCGGTAGTCTGAGTCTCCGACTCGGAAGTCCTCTCAGAGCTACTTGTCTCGGTAGTAGACACCTCGGAAGTGGCGGTCTCCGTAGTAGATACATCAGTGCCGCCAGTCATCAAAGCACACTTAGGCATAGGAAGCGTGAAGACAGACATGCATCCGAGTTCAGGAACTTGTGCCTCATTGAGCTCCTCCTCCACATCGCCAGAGCCAGAATCCTCAAAGTACTCATAGTATACTGAAGGACCGGGCTCCAAAGTTCCGGTAGTAGTTACGGTCTCGGTAGTCTCAGTAGAAGATGCGATCTCAGTCGTGGTAGATGCTTCGGCGGTAGTGGTCTCAGCGGCGGTAGAAGTCTCGTGGGCAGTAGTGGAAACCTCCTCGGTGGTCTTCTCAGCGCTGGAGACTTGAGTGCTCTTCTCTTCTTCTTCCTTGGTCGATTGCTCATCCTCGTCTTCGTCCTCATCATCCTTGTCATCGTCCTTCTTCGTCTCATCAAGATCATTCTTAACCTGAGACGCAGCAGATGACACAGCCGCAGCGGTAGCAGCGCCAGGGGTGGAAATAGCGCCAGTAAGAACACCGGCGGCTTTACCAAGAGAATCAGTAAGCGCTCCAAAGCCAGGAGTGCCAGCGCCAAGAAGGCCAAGTAGAGCTAGAGCGCCGTCGGTATCATCCTTGGCTTTCTCCGCGTTCTCCTTGGTAGGGTTCTTGGCGTACTCAGACATGGACTTGTAAGCTTGGTCCGCAGCTTCCTTGGCCTCGTCGGTCTTCTGAGGAGGCGCGGCATCGGTTTGGCTGGGGCTGGGAGCTTGGGTCACAGGGGGCTTGTCGTCCTCATCGTCTGGAGAGGATGGAGTTGGCTCAGAGTCATCTTCGGCCTTGGTGGTGGGCTCGGGATCAGCGGGAGCCTCACTGGTTGACTCAGGGGAGGGATTGGAAGTGGGCTCGACAGGAGCAGGCTCAGTGGTAGGCTGGACTTCCACCTGGCTCTCAGTGGTGGGCTCGACTGGGAATTCAGCATTTGAAGTGGTTGAAGGCTCAATGGGGACCTCGGCGTTAGACTCCGTAGTAGGTTGAGCGGCAACTTGACTATCGGTAGAGGGCTCGACAGGCGCAGCGCTCTCAGTCGTTGGCTCCGGCTGAACTTCAACAGAGGTTTCGGTGTTAGCCTGAACAGGAGCTTGAGTCTCAGTACTGGGCTCAGCAACTTCCGTAGGAGTCGTGGGCTCAGCGGGAGCTTGTCCCTCAGTGGTAGAGTCGACGGGAGCTTGGAAAGAAGCCTCAGTAGAGGGTTCAATGGGAGCAGTCAACTCAGTCGAAGGCTGGATGGGGGCTCCAGTTTCAATTGAAGTGTCGATGGGGGCTGGGAAAGAGGCTTCAGTCGAAGATTCAGCGGGACCGGCAAGATCGGTTGAAGGTTGAATAGGCGCGCCAGTCTCAGTGGTCGCTTCTCCAAGAGCGCCGGTTTTTGTGCCAGGGACAAACGCGGCTGAAGATTCGATACTAGGAGCCCCAGTTTCGACTGAAGGTTCAACCTGAGGTGTTGTCTCAGTGTTTGGGAAAACAGGAAACTTGTTCTCAGTTGTCGACAACACTGGAGCTTGAACCTCGGTGGTAGGCTCAATTGGAGCCGCAGAGTCCGTCGACACTTCGACAACAGCTTCCGAGGAAGTCACAGGAAGGCCGGCATCAACGTGGGTAGTCGTCTCATCGATATTGATCTCGGGAGCTGCCGCACTGGAAGTAGCCTCAACAGTATTGTCCAGCTCCGTAGTGAGACCTGTCGTAGTATCAACAGGCGTCAGCGCAGGATCCTGAGCAAGAACAAACAACGGAGTAAAAACTCCAAAAACGAAGGACTTTTTCATAATGAATGTAAGGCAGCAAGATACTGCATGAAAAGAAAGACAAAGAGTGTTGCCGAGACTCACAGTTCAACGGGGGCCCTGATTATATCCATCCCATCATACCATCTTTCGCAAATCTTGTTCAAAATCGCGTAGGATTGCCAACCATGTATCGCTTCGCATGATTAATTTCCAAGGCTGAGGTGTAATTCTCCGAGATTACCGGTAGTTGATCGCGGTTGTTAGGGCGTTTCATGATATGGCTAAGGCTGACACGAAAAGCTTGACAGGTTGACAGAAAAGAGTCGTGGTGTTTTGCGTGTAGAGGTGAGTGGGTTATTTGGCCGCTTATGCAAGTTAAGATGAATACTGGGCTGAGTCGGGTTCCTGATCCTTCAACGGGCTGGGTTCCACTAATCCTTCCAGCGTCGTAGCGTAGGATCTAATGAATGATTATCGCAATTACAGACCCCATGCGATCGATTGGGCGATACACGATGGATATGTTTTACCGTGCGATACCCAGATTTCTCTATATCTTTTTGCTACCCTCATTTGTTGTCTTTGTCCTGTTCACTGGATTTTTTGCCTTTATCCAATTCACTCGTTTGTCTTTTCACACTCTTTTGGTCGCTTTTTCAGTCGCTCTTTACAATCACCATGGTACGCTGGTTATCTGCTGCAATCGCAGCTTTGTCGCTCACAGGTGTCTCTGCCAAAATTTACTGGGATCCCGTGGGAAATACCTGCGATCCTCTCGCCGGAAAAGCCGGCGCACCTACTCTCGACGATGCTGTCAAGAAGGTCTGGCAAGAGATCGAAGGCATGGCATCTAATGCTTTGCAGTCTATGAACGACATCGATTCGGGGGCGTTGACCAGAGACAGTGATCCGTGGGAGTACCTCCGGGTTGTCGGGACGTATGATACGTTTTTTGATGCGCAGCATCCCGATGGCTTTCCTCGATGGAATTCTGTGAAGGGTATGACTTCTTCTATCTTGTTCTGTCGTTGAGAATACTAACTGGTGTAGATATCTTGGTATTGATGGCCAAGGCTTCTTCGAGACAGAATGTATACATCATGTGCGATGATGCATACATGTACGCAACGGATCCCAACACGGGCGACGTTCACTGGCGTAAGTCTGGAATCTCTTTTAACTTGCGCACATTTGCTAATGTCTTTCGCAGAGCTACCTAGTGATCAGAGCAGAATCCTCAACCAGGGCCCTGACCAACTTCAATGCTCAGCCAACAAGCAAGGCAAAGACTTAATCGGCTACCGATCCGGTTGGGACGGCTCTGATTCTGACCACATGTCCTACGTCGTCCTTTGCGCCAACTATCAGCTTCAAAATGTTTATCTGGACGAATTCACTATCCAGAGCGGAAAGTCTCTGGATGACTTCAAGACCTTGACCACGACTCTGTTCCACGAGTTCCTCCACGTCTGGCTTCCCGGAAGTACGTCAACCTTCCACCACCTGTCCAATGCAACCATACTAACCACCTATAGTGAGAGCCGATATGAGTGGTGGCGTGGCAGCTGGAGGCGAACGATACGGTGTTCAAGGAACCAAGGAAGTCCGAAGTCTCTATGCGAATGAGAACCCTGACTCTGTCACTCTCTTTGCTCTGGCACTCTTTTCGAAGAACTTTTACTGGATGACTACGACTGCTGAGACTAAGCAAGAGGTGTGGAACAGATTCCAATCTGATGCGAATGGACAGGGTATTATCAACGCTATGAAGTTGACTCAGCCTTGATTGTGCAGATTGCCTTCTATGGATTCCTCATAGCTTGCATATTCAAATTCCAATTACCAATTGTCTACATTTGTATATCTCATTGTCATGAAGATAGTGGCCATTGAAAAGGTTGTCCTCCCCCAAGTTAGGGTGACAGAATGAATAGCCCGAAAGTGGGTCCGCATTCATACCAAGTGACTGAATTATTTCGCTCCGATACCCTTATTATGAGCTCTGTTTCACATATAGCTAAGCACAAGGCCAAATTCTTCACCAACGCGTCTGTGAGTGTGCACGGGCAACGGAAATGACAGGTAAACAGCACTGATCAGTTGTGTTAGTCATCATCTTCAAGGATATATGGACAGATAAATCCTATCACGTACCCACGCCAAATCTTTCAGTTTCCACCAGTATCCTCCACTCCAAACACAGAACAGACGATCCTTTCCAAGTCCGTGAATCACAAACTCAACTCCACGATGGCTACTCAAGCTTCCAACTCTACTCCTTATGAGGGCACTGAAGTCATCACCTTCACCTTCTATGATCCTTCGCAGCGGGATTCTCTCTCTGACGAGAACACCGAGCCCGGAAGAATCTTTGCTACCACCCTCCGTGTTTATCTTGAGAATGAACACACTGGCACCGTCTGGTGGGCTACTGTTCACGATTCTCTCACTAAGACCAAGCTCTTCATCGGTACATGATATTACGCGTCTTCGCCGATCTGGCTCTAACAAAATCTGCAGATTGGAAGACTCTCGCTGGCAAGGACGAGTTTGAAAACACTGCTCAGGCGACTCTTCTCGCCAACACTTGGAAGGGCATCACCTCTGCTCCCGTCACCAAGGAGACTTTTAAGTTCAATCCTGCCAACGCTGTGGCTCGACAGACCGCTCTCTCCAGCACCTACGAAACAGTCTCCGTCTGCTTCACCTTCCGCTTCAACTCTGCCATCCACGCCGAGCAGCTTGACGGAGCATTCCAGGAGCTCAACCACGCCATCATGCTGAGCCCCGGTGCCGTTGTCGCCAGCTACTCCATCGGTGGCTGGAGCGTTGACCGCACTACTTACTGCGCTTGCTACCGCTACCTCAACGCCAAGGCCATGAGGAACTTTGTCCACGGCGAGACCAAGGTTAGAGACCTTGTTGGAGAGCTTGAGGCTCGTGCTTCTGGTTTTCAGATGGATTTCATGCAGACAAAGGCTTTTGAGCAGGGATGGCAGGGATCTGTGATGAAGACTGTGCCTGATAACCCTGTCCTTTCTGGTTTCATGTCCGAGATGCAGGACATTTTCAGCGGTATTGATGGCTCTACCCTTCGAGGAGAGAACTAGAGGTCTATGATGAAGGGTTTATGTATTTTTGGAGCAAGGCAGGGTAACTGATCAGAGGATACAATAATGCGAGATAAGCATATAGCGAGGTCATTCACAAGATCTGTGAAATATTGTAAGAATAGGGAAGCAAATGTATTTTTGGTATTTCATGATTCACTGTTCCCCGTGCCTATTGCCCGCCGTCTTGTGTATCCGGTGTGACCATTTGTCTCGCACAGCGGTCTGCAACCACACTGTCAACAAAGCTCTGTTTGCTCAAAGACAACATCACAGCTCTAGGCATATAGAGTTCTCACAGACTCGTCAGGCAATGCCTACCCTTAGGAAAGATTATTCTTTCTGAAGTCCAGGCGATTAGATCAAGATGGTCTAAATTCTGGTCTCATTTGTCATAAGATTTCTAGAGTAAGAGGACGTTGAAGCGTAAGGGTTAAGCAAGGACACCTAGGCGTCTCATACCAGGCTCTTGACTCCTTCTCCAGCCCTGTTTCTCAGGATTTTGACAACAACCACAGGCTCGAGCTGTCAGGCATAATTGACGCTGTTCGACGAGACGCAGGATCTCTTCAGCGGTATTGATTTTCCACCCTGCGAAGAGAGCGTTGAAGATGAATGATTAATGATGAGGGGTTTGTGGACTAGCTTTTGTAGCAAGGCAAGACTCAGTTGGTAACTGAGTAAGAGGATATGACCATGAAGCATAGGCATATAGCGAAATTATCCACGAGAGTAATTGTGGAAACTTGTAGGAATATGGGGAACCAATCCATTTCACCTCTCACTGCCTAGGGCGTCACGAACAGAGCCTGAGCAGCCACCGTGGAGTTCTTGGTTCTCTTCTTGAGAGTGTTATATGTAGAGTTCTTGAAAAGGGTCTCAAAACCTCGCCATGGGATGCCTGCCTACCGAGTGTGGAAAGATCATTCTCTATTATCCTGACCCCAGAGAACACTATTTTCTACCCTAAACTGGCATAGAAATTACCCCTGTCGCTGGAATACGAAACTGCGTACCCACCACTGGTTGTGGTAGGGCTCCTCTCGCGGTGGAGTCGTTCCGACGATGGAAACTTGAGCCTCAACACCACACAATTATCTCAACAAAGCGTAATTGGTTTAGTGGTAAAATTCTCCGTTGCCATCGGGGAGCCCTGGGTTCGATTCCCAGATTACGCATTGAATCAGCGAAGTTGTTCGCTTCTCTTTTTGTCGGATCGTCAATTTTGGCTGTGGTGTCGTGAACTCCAAGTTCCGCCATTCCCGAGTAGCCTCCTCATTGGTGCAGTGGTGCAAAGCCGAGGTACAGCAAGGACGTTGAATCATTTACTAGTTTGTTTCAGAGATTCAGATTTTACTTGTGTATATCAACATTTAGCGAAGATACCTTAGATAAAAACAAGAAGGGGACTTTCGAGTTCTCCGAAACTGGTACCTTCAAACGTTGCAAGTTGTGTCTTTCTAGCCCCATTTTTCATCACATTCACAAACGTTCCTAATAACACATCTTGTCGTAGGGCCGCAGATAAATGCAATGAAAAGCAAAAAGGAAAGCTGGACAGCTTGATTTAACAATGCGTAATCTGGGAATCGAACCCAGGGCTCCCCGATGGCAACGGAGAATTTTACCACTAAACCAATTACGCGGTTATTGCTTGTGAAAATGCTGTAGAATCAAGACTCAAGTCTTCACAGACTGATTGACTCCAACCAGGAAGAGAAGGGAGTTGACCAGGTGGGTCAGTTTGTCTTCAGCAAGTACCTACCTACCCATTCATCCCTCTTATTCTTTCTTTGACTACTATTTGGTATCTTTGCTGAGCGCAAGTTCCTTCAATTCCTGCCGTTGTGCCGCAACCCAATATTGTCTCTTTGGAATTCACCCTTCTTTCTCGCCTTGGCCACTAAACTCCTCGCTTGCACAACCCGAAAGCCAGTTTGTGGCAGTCAACAGGCAACAATCCCGGCAGCCACTAACCCCCGTGCTATCAGCACATTCATCCCAATAATCACTGCCTTCGGGAAAGTTGCCTGCAAAGTCAACGTCCACGTCCTTCAATACCTCGCACTATTGCGCCTTTGAAGAGACTGCCTCGGAAACAGTGCACTCAGAGCTGAAGACATTGACGGTTAGTACTGTGGTTCAAACTCGAGGTTCACGAGCCATACTAACCTGTTAGTTCTACAGATTCGCGAACGCAAGACGATTCACCGTCTCAAGACTTGACCTTGGGGAACTATGGCAAAGCTTCCGAAACTAAGGTTCCCACACTTCGCTTTGTCTCTGAAGGTCAACAACTACAGAGCGGGAAGAGGCTCTTCTCGACTACCATCAGGTCTAAGATTTCGAGTCTCCTCCAGAGTCCGTTGTTGGCGGCCGAGTACACGTTGAGACGGAAACTCACTATGCCGCCCTTAGGAGCGAACTCTGCGAGAACTGAGAAGTAAGCGCTAGCCATCTTTCACGGTCAAAGTGGTTGCCGCAACTAACGAAGAAGCCAAGATGTCGGAGGGAAAGGACTTGGAAAGTACAGAGGACGCCATCGAGAGCATCACTTCAACCAAATACCCTCGCATCACATCCCGGCTGCCCGACTAGTGGCAGGCTACTCCTAAGACGTCCGCCCAGGGACCAACGTGCCCAACACTTTCAGCCAATCCTTCTCCTCTCGGATGGATGAATACAGGTTATGGATACGGCGACATCTACTACTATTCAAACTCGAAGCGTAACTACAAACAACTCAGTCATTAGGACCACTCTACTCTACACCGCATATCCAAAGTAGACGGATTTCATTGCTACGAAGCTAGTAGCTGTATGAGGTAGCTTCTCCAAGTACTTCAAACCGGATGCCAAGGTTAAACTCCTCTTCTCTTCCCATTTGAATATAGAACTAACCGATCAACAGCCGCCACCTAGATCTAGGTTCTACGAAGTGACTATCCTCAATCGGTGCCGCAAGACGACCTTGCGCCTCGACCCATCGTCGTACGGGGAAAAGGGAAATTGTTTCGGCGTCCTCAGCTTTTTTTGCATCCGATGGCTACACGGAAGGCTGCGTTGCCGGTCACAAAGTTGGTGGTTTTGAATTTCCCGTGGCGGCATGGAATATGGCTTTAGTTGAACACTAGGGGTTGTGGGTTTCGTCTTATAGCGACGACCCGTTCGGCGCTCTAGACATGGCGTACCAAGCTGCACACCTCAACCAGACGACACGATGGATAGTCTAAGCCACCGACAAAAGTGTTGTTTTGTTGAGTACGCATTGCCGGGCATCTTATCACCAGATGTGTCACTAGCAGACGCCGAATACCGCTCGACGACAACGAAGTCGGTCCTGTCATATAGCCAAGACTCCCGGACAACGAGTCTTTCGCATTCCTGACCATAAACGAACGCCACGTCTGATGTGCTGAATGTCATCAACGCTCAGAGTACTTATGGTTAGTTGGAGTCACAATATCCTATATAGAACTCCTTCCGGAATTGTTAAAAGGGCAAAGAGACTGGGTTACTCAGCAGTCACTGTAGGAATGGAATACGCTTATTCAAACCAATGGACCCCGGGGAACTTTCAAGAATGGCGGCACGAGGTAGGACTTCGAGTGCCAGCATGAGCATAAAAGGCATGTTCGTGCAGCCCAAGTCATCATGCTATAAACGTGGCTGTGGCTTCAGCATTAAACTTCATCAAGCCTTGAGATTACTATTAATGTATAATTATGTCGCTTCAAACTCCTCCTTTTTGAGACAAGATCCCATGCCCTTATTACTCAAAACAAAGAATATCCTTTTCCTCATAGCCTCCCATAAACACCTTAACTATCCAAATCCCTCACACTCCTCACACTCTGATACTCGAAACTAACACTACTGTCCATCTCAAAGTTCTTGACCGACGGCGCCAGAGTACCGCCCTCCTCATGCTTCTCCAGATGCTCCTTCAGCCCGCCATAGAAATTCTTCAAACACAAAATCGCAAAGATAGTAGTGAAGAATAGGAAACCGATGGCCATGGCAGCATAGCAATTCGAGATGCTGAAGAAAGCAGCGAAACGCTTCCCCTGCACGGTCAGGACTACCATGTAGATGATATAACCAATCATGGCAAGGAAAGCAACGATAGATGCAACCATGCCGATACGGTTCTCTGACTTGCTCCATACGATAGATAGGCAGGTGATGATGACGGCCACGGCGAGGACGGACATGCGGATGGCGAATTCGGTTCCTTGGCCACGAAGTTCGGTTACTCCGAAGTAGACTTCGAAGGAGACAATAAAGTATATGTCTACTTTTGCAAGCATGACAAAGATCTGCAACAATCAGCTTGGGTATCACATGAACATTGCACCTAACATACCTGATGGATGGTGCGTATCCTTCTCAACCTAGTATCCGCGCCAACATTACGATACGCCTGCCAGTCGAAGTACTGCTTTAAATACCAGACAGAGATAACCAACAACCCCGTGCAGATACCGACAATAAAAGGCATAGCTTTCAACATGCCTCCAATTTGCTCCCAGATAGGTATCTCCAAATGAACCAACGGGTCGCCATTTGAATCTATAGAGCCCTTCAGCTGGTCGATCCTCCCCTTCATTTCCGTCGACTGGTAGACAGCCAGGGGCAGGAAACCGGCATTGAGCACACACGCGAGCATAGCCTGCGCTGTGCTCTTGAGACGGATGGCATCAACCATGAAACCCAACTGAAATAGAAACCCGAAGATGAAAATTGCTAAGTTGGCCGGTATGTCATATCCGGCTCCTACTTGGATGATTCTCGGCGTAATCCATTCATACCAGTGTACAACGACGATTCTGTCTCTGGTCAGTGGTGATTAGGGGAAGAAGCGGTGGATGTTACATACCCCTGAAGAATAGAGACAGTAAGACCTTGCGCAAGACCGATGGCTAGAAAAGCCAACACTGACGGTGCTGTCTGCACCTTGTTTGCGATATTCGATACCGTATCTGCTGCCATCGTATACAGCGTTAAGATGATGAGAAGTGATGGGAATGTTTTTGGTTCAACGGAAGAAGACCAAAAAGTTTTGAAATACCGACGCTAGTTCGAGGTCCGTTGTCTTGCCTAGCAAGGGTTGTCAGGGAATATTGGGGCTTGACCCACCATCTTCTCGTATTCAGAAGCCTTGAAACCCAAGCGCTCGGTCATAAAGTTCTGGAAATGACGGAGAAGGCGTTTACTATTCCTGATCCGGTTTCTAGATGCGAGACTTCAACAGTGCAATCGCTGCATCTAGAGATCGGTTATTGACAAGTGACGTGTGATTGTTTCTCCGATGTTTGAGACTTGTCTCGTCTGTTTGACAACTCTGGATACGGAGTTGAAGGACATGGGTGTTCGTTGATCCCTCTTTTGACGGCTCTGCACAGACGATAACCCAGTCGTTAATGACCCATATAACAGCCACGTCTTCCAGTAAGAGTGTCTTTCCAAGAGTTGAGGCGACTGTGCTTTGACTTTAAATCTACCGAGAAATGAATCGAGACCATCAATTTCAGATGCCGTGACCAGAAGAAGCAATGATCTCTAGCGATTGAATTAAACACTGTTGATCACGGAAGTTTTCTCGCAAGGCTGACTGTTCATAGACTGCACAAGAAATTCATGATCTTCGGTCGCGCCGACTTGTGGAGGCATGATCCTGGTTTGTGCAGCATAAACTTGGCCTAACATTAGTTCGCTTGGATAAATGACGGAAATGCGAGAAGCAACTGACAGTAGTCGGTGGATCATGAGAACAGTGACATTTTATAGTGGAAATACGAGCAGGAAATGCTGTCACCATGGGACTTCGTCGGTCTAATGACACATCTATTATTCATGTTTGAGATCTACTCAAACTTCTACCATAACTCATTACCAAGCTATTCTCGCAATGAAAGACTTGGGAAACTTCCTCACAAAGAACTTTCTAATCTCATCAACCAACAAAATACCCAAACCAAGAGGAATGGGAATCAACCAAAACTCAATCGGCACAGACTCAGTATCAAACAACTTCTGAATCCCAGGTACCTCTGTCACAAAAATAGCAATGCACAAGCTGATAAGCATGCTAAGAATCAACCATGGGTTGCGATGAGCCTTGGCAATAGGATTCGCCTGGAAAATACTCAGGCGACGATTCCTTACAGCGAGGATGTTACCCCATTGAAGGAATACCAGCGTGACAAAGTAAACGCACTGGCCAGTGTTGTTGAACTTGGTCAGCTCGTCCTTGGTGTAGCCGTGATATCCTTCTGAGTAGCCTTCGAAGAGGAAGAAGAGATCGGAGGCGGAGAGTTTGGCATGTCTCCACATGTAGAGGAAGAACATGGCGTGCGCCGTGATGGTCTCCATGGTACCGGTGAAGAGATACGCTTGGGTGTAGATCTTGGCGTTGATGAGATGATCGCGCTTGTGGTTCCTTGGAGGAAGAGAAAGAAGATCGAATTCCTCCTTCTCCATGATCAGTGACAAACTGAGGAACAGATCGGTGAAGACACAGATGATGATCATGAGAAAGGCGCTAAGAGGGAGAGGAACACCGAAGAAGACGTTGAGAATAACGGGCCAGATCTCGGACCAACTACCGGCGGGGAGGAGGTAGGAGATAACCTTTTGAAGGTTCTGGAAGACGAGACGGCCGAGGCGCATGGCGTCGATGATGGAGTCGAAGCGGTCGAGGAGGACGAGGTCGGATGCTTCGATGGCGACGTCGCTTCCAGTAACGATAGCGACGCCGACGTCTGCGGCTCGAAGGGCGGGTGCGTCGTTAACACCATCACCGGTGACAGCGACGACGTTGTCGCGTTCGCGAAGTTCGGTGACGATACGAAGTTTTTGCTCGGGTGTAGTTCGCGCAAATACAATTTCTTCGTAGGCGCAGACGATATCCCAGTCCTCCTGGCTAAGCCTACTGAGATGCGCGCCTTCGAGTAGTAGACTTCGGGGGATGATCTCTGCACGATCACCCTTCTTCGGCTTCGTCTTCTTCTCGCTGGTAGGGGTAACAGGATAGAGAGAGTCAATAGTATCAGGATCCTGCTGACAAGAGAAGATACCGGTGTTGCGAGCGATTGCAGCGGCGGTGAGGGCGTAATCGCCAGTGACCATGAAGAACCTCGTTCCAGCACGACGGCATTGCTCAACCGTGGCTGGAATCTCGGGACGATGAGGATCGATGATACCGAGCATACCGACAACAGTCAGGTCCTGAATAGCAGAGTGTGTGATCTCATCACTGAAACTATTCGTGCCAGCGACCGAGCGAGGAGTGATGAACTTCTCACACAATACAATCACACGTTCCGCACGGCGAGAAGCTTCATCTTGGATCTGCTGGAACTTGATGCGTGCATCGCGAGTAAGCGTGACGACCGAGTTGGATTCGGAAGACCAGTACTTGGTACACCCTGCGAGAAGGATATCGGGCGCACCCTTGATGATGACACGGTATGCACCACGCTCGTCGTCGGATTGGAAGACTGTCAACATCCATTTGTTCTTGGAGTTGAAGGGTACTTCGAAGATGCGAGGCATAGTCTTCCTGGCGCTGTCACCTGAATGACCGGATGCGGCGAAGCGAAAGACTGCGCTGTCGGTGGCGTTGCCCATTACGGCGCGTTCATGAAGGGGAAGGTGGATGGTTGTAGGATCGAAGGAAGCGTCGTTGCAAAGAAGGGCGGCGCGTTGGAGAGCCATTGAAGCTTCGTCTGCTTCGTTGCTGTTGACCAAGTACTGAAACTCATCCGAAGACTCGAACTGCTTGTCGACGAAGGCAACTGAACTGACGAACATCTGGTTCTGCGTGAGAGTTCCAGTCTTGTCAGAGCAGATGACGTTCACACAACCAAGTGTCTCAACAGTTGATAGACCCTTAGGTAGAACATTGACAGCCTTCATGCGACGAGCGACCATCATGAGTGTCAACGCCACCGCAACTGGCATACCCTCAGGAATGAAAGCAACGACACAGGCCATGACATTGACAAGCATTGCCGGAACACTCATGTAATCAGGGTGGTCGACGCGCAGCCAACCAACCCACGTAAGAAGGATGGCGAGAGCCAGGATGATAGTCATGCAGACAATGATCTTGACGAAGCGAGTGATTTCCTGCTGGATCAGAGCAGCTGAGTCCTTGACACCGGATGTAGACGTTGCGATACGACCCATAACAGTTCGACCACCAGTGAGGACAACGACACCAACACCATTGCCGTTCATGACAGTAGTTCCCATGAAAGCAATGTTGCGACTCTCAAGAAAGTTCGCATCGGTGGCATCGACGGCACCCTCGATCTCATCAGACTCGCCAGTAAGAACCGAACGATCAAAACGGATGTCGCCGGAGTGGCTGATGATGCGTAGATCAGCAGGGACTTTGTCACCGACTTGAAGATGAATAACATCGCCAGCGACAAGACCAACTGTAGGCAAACTCTTCAGTTCGCCATCACGCTTGACCATCGCGAAAGAAGGTAGCAGGTCGAGGATAGAGTTCATGGTCTTGGCGGTAGACCAATCCTGGAAGGCTGAAAAACCAGCTTGGAGGAAGATGACAATGAGGATAAGAACGGCGAGCGAAAGGTTTTGGTTGGAGGGAGGATTGCTAAGGGGTTGCCAGCAGAGGAAGAAGATAATAGCTCCAACCCAAAGAACCGAACAGAAACCACCAAAGATATACTTTAGAGTCCGCTTGATGTAATTCGTCTTGGGATGAGGAAGTGTATTCTTTCCATCGCGCTCAAGTCTCGTCGCAGCCGCACTCTCCGAAAGACCCTCCCCAGCACTAACATTAAGCTGCTGACACAACTGTTCAACCTGCAACTCATGGTACTGAAGCTTAGAGAAGTAATCCTCGTCAGTCTTCAGCTTCACGGTCTTAGAATCATCGGAGTCGACAGTCTGTTTGGCTTCGGTGACTTGGATCGATAAAGTGCGGTATTCGATCTGGTAGCCCGAGTAGGGAGAGGCTGGATGGATGCGGGAGCGTGAGGAGGAGTGGGAGCGACGACGGGAGAGGGAGCGGGTGCGTGTGCGGCCGAGACGGGGGTCTGTTTCTGAGCGACCGCGTTCGTGGGTTTGGAAGGTGATGCGGGTGTTTTGAGCCTCAGGATCGATTTCCTTTGTTGGGTGGATGTCAGGGTCAGCCATGTTGATGGGCCTTCACAGGAGATGAGACAGAAAGTGGGAAGGGTTGCAGAAGCAGAGCAGAAGAGAGTGAGAGTGAGTAATTCAATGAAAGCACAGCTTCTCGAGCAATATTAATACAGAATCCAAAAGTCTAGACAGTTCCAAAAGCCATTTCATTCTCTCTCGTAAGAACGTTACCTCGTCTGCTAAACAAGGAGGCCTCCTCGGCTCTTCCCATTCAGTAAACCGTTTACCAGCAAATGAAAAATGCCTCAGCGTTATGAAACACATTGTATTCAGAAGTGAAGCTATACAAACATGTACAAAGACTGCCAGCGAAGATTTCGTGTGGGAGATGGTAGGGGCGAGTATGTAGTTACTTGGGCTGCTGCAGGGCAGGGCAGGGCTGGATCTGAGGGGAAATGAGATGGCTAGCCGTTTGTAGAAACGGTTTGTGATATCACCGCTTCTTGACTCAGCCCCTTTGTCGCAGAGATCCACTGGCAAGTATTTGGCTCATAATGTTTTGCATGATCTTGACATCTTACCTTGGAAACAGAGCTTGTGTTTGGCTAACCTAGTTTGACAAACTGTTATGTCAATGGAACTTTTGCCAGGTCCAATAAAACACGTAAAATGGAGCTAAACTGGGTGACGCTACAGGGCCCAATTTCTCGGTATCTAGACCCTGAAAGACTGTCCAATCTCAGAACAGACGAAAATAAGGTGTTGGAAATAAGCATTTTTGGACGTGGGTGTAGCCGTCTTGGCATGGTCATAGCCCGGGATGCCAGATCCGGGAGTGGGCGGTGCTAGGAGTGCGCCCGTCTTGGATCAAATTCCCTCATGCATTTTCTGTCATTTCTTGTTTTTCTCGCAAAGTAGCGAATGGAATTTTGAGTTTGTTCACCGACAGAAGAAGAGCTTCTGACCTGTTGCATGAAGCTACCCATAGCTGTCCAAGCTGTTGTGCAGACAAGACCCCTCACTTGACTCTCCCTTTCCTCTTCTCTCTTCTCGTTATCCCACTTGTCCACCGTAGCTAGTCCAGAAGGCGTTTATCTTTCCACTGCTGGAATTTCCCACAACCAAGCATACAATCTGGACTCTTCCACTACTAATCATAGAAACGGCTGACCCAATTCTCGTTTACGGATACGCACTCGCCAATGGCCCGCTGACGTCTCCCCCATCAAAGTTTTCCAAAGCCGCTGCCGCTCACCCGAACGCCGTTTAACCGCTAGTCACAGATCTAATAATGGAACAAAACCTAGAAGCCTCTGAGACCAACAATTGCCTCTGAGATTCGCGCATTGATTGAGATTTTCGTATTTATTTGTCATTTGGGGACACGTCATGCAGGGCTGAATATGCGTGTCATGTCAAGATGAGATTGTTCCAGATCTCGCATTCTCTCGTCTGTGCGATGGGTAGCATTGTTAATTGGATGTTTTCTGTTTGTGATGCTTGACGTAGAGGTAGAGAGTGCCTGCAGAGCCAAGCATTTTATTTTCCGATGGGTCCTTGCGCTAAGCAACTCCCCTGGTCGCGTCGCGATTTCTGGGCTCAAGTTACGAGACCTCCAATAGACTGTGATCGAAATCGCTCATGTCTCACATGCTCAGGACCTGGGTGGGCCACCGAGGAAACCCTGCTCTGTTCCCACGTTTTCCGTCTCTCTTTTCCGAGTCGCCATGGATCCAAGTCACACCAATTTGAACCGGTCTGCTTGTTCCTCGTGGTTAACATACCAGAGCTTGGCTGGGCATTTAACTCATAGGACTTCTCGTCGCGTAATTGTCCCTGGCCTTTCCAATTCAACTCTACTTAATTTCGTCCCCTAGTTTGCTTGAGGTAACGGTTCTGGGTTTTGACGTGTCTGATCCTCGTGATACTTAAAATCCTTTTCAAAATCTGGTGTCGTAAAAGTGTAAAACAATAAAGTTACTATCGTAATGTGGTACTGGTCGCAGCTTCATACGATGAAAACCGCACATCATTTGCAAGCAATTATTTAGAGTGAATGAACTTTCGGTGAATGTATGGGCCACAGCAGTGTCAATCGTCCTCGTGGTGTTTTCACCTGAACAGGATATCTGGATCATCGTCGACAAAGGGCTCAACTGGGAAAGATCTGGACCTTAATCAGTAGTCTAACTACGCCTCCACTCTCACGATCAACTTAGGACCCTTCAAACCAAATGAAATATGTCCAAACAACTCATTTCAGTTCATATCCTGACTGTCAAGAGATAATCTCAACGTATCTACCCTATAGACCCCGATAAGTGATAAGCAAAGTGGCGTATCGTGTCCTTGTGGCTGATCCCACTTTTCAGGTTCCGACAAGCCACGGAAAAACGGAACTCGACAACCGAACCATCTCAAACCCTCAATCAAATCAAACATCTTCAATCTCAGCCTTACCGACCCGCAACGGCCTTGTAACGTAATGCCTGCTCCTCGATGAGCTTACCCTCATTTCCTGTCACTCTTTCTCACGCGCATATCCCATGTCAGGTCAGGAGACCTCGCCACAGTCTCCCCCCGCAAACACAAACACACCCAAACACCGACGACCCTGGAATGCAGCCGAGGATGCGACTCTGAGGACGCTCGTTGGCCACTTTGGCGCGAGTAGAGGGTCTGAGGGACGTTGGAAGGATATTGCTGCGGGCTTGGAGGGAAGGACGGCAAAGGTGAGTCAGTTGGTGGTTTCTCTGCACGTGTCATAACGCGATCCATGATGGCCCACATGAGTGGATGAATGGAGAATGTGATATTGACTGGGTCTAGGAATGTCGAAAGAGATGGCTTCATTCTCTTGACCCTTCCTTACGCAAAGGTCGATGGACTTCTCAAGAGGATGAGATTCTTCTATCAGCTTATGCTCGACTTGGACCAGTATGGAATGATATTGGTAACATTCACATGCACATACTTGCAATCTAATCTAACACCATAACAGCCAATCTCATTCCTGGAAGAAAGGATGATCAATGTTCTAAAAGATACAATGATATCCTGAATCCATCTGCCAAGAACCGGTTAAGTGACTGGACCGCAGAGGAAGACAACCTTCTCCGTCAAGGAGTAGCAACACTTGGTCATCGATGGGTAGCCATCTCATCAAGGATACCCGGTCGTCCACCCCTAACTTGTCGTAATCGATGGCGCACACTTTCAAGGCTATCACATCAACGACAGAGCAAATCTCAGGGAACAACTCCTTCATCATCATCTCAGATGTCTCCCACGGATATAGGAATTTCACCAGCGCCACAAAACCCTAATATCAACCTGGAAGCGAACACGGGTGACCATATGATGACGTTTCCAACTATGGATGGCGATATAAGCCATGATCAGATGGGGGCTAACTTTCTTGATTCGGCCTTTTTTGAGAACTTTGCAGGCCCTTCACCATCGCCGTTAAGGGAGGCCAGTGAGGATACGGAGACACCAAATGAGACTACGGCACCGATGAATCCTGTACCTGTCCCTGATGTTCCCTCAAACGTTCCAGAACCTCCGCGAAACGATTCAAGGACATGGCATCAGCCGCCCAGGCCGCTGCAGCCAGAATCACAATCGCAGCCAGTTCCGACTAACACAAATGGCACTTTCACCATGCCTTCACCGTCAACCTGGTCACAATTAGGCGCAATGCTTCCCCCCGGCACGTCCCCTGGGAATCCACACTTGTGGATGGGCGACACTAGCAATCCTTCGAGTCATATGGGTGTCCCTGGAGAAAGCTCATTGCCAGGCGTGCCAGGGGGCGATCCAATACCCCAATCCTACACCGAGCAATTTCAACTACCAACTTCAACACCACAAGCAATACACCACCATCACCATCATCATGTGCATCATCACTTTCACCATTACCATCACTACCCCGGTGGAGGAGATCAATGGCGGCAGTTGGAGCAGCAATGTGAAGCAGACGCTATGCAATCTGTTCAACAAAATGAGAATGGACCTCCGAATGCAGGATGAATGAGCCACGGCTTCAAGATTTAACATCTTCCGGTCAGCTGAAACTTGGCGACGGCCGAACTCCGAGGTACCGACTACTAGAAACCAGCCGGTGCCAAATTCGGATTCAACACATATTGCCATTCTCACACAGGGACTTTCTCTGCCGTTAGTTGCATATCAATATTCACAGACCGGACCAATCTTTGAAGTCCTGGCCGGTACCCCTGGGGCGATCAGCACGCCCGTTCTGCAACCAACATAGCCGTTACTCCCCGCATGTTATCGAGGCATCATTATTTTGACCCAATGACAGATACATGTTTCACTTTTACTGAAAATTGGCGCCCTTCCTGACATGAAGTCTTACGCCAAGGCTGCGGCTTACGTTAAGCCTGACTACAGCTGTCTGCCTCAATACGACAACAGCTTCCGGCTCCCATTGGACGAAGAGAACAACGGTAAGAAACGGGCAAGGGATTGGATGTCTTGAATAAGGAGCAAGGTTTGCGGAGATTTGAAGGACCCGGCATGTGTCAGTTGAATACACGAGGGCCTCGAAAAGCAGTGTGATCTGCGAGCTGAGACGCAAGAGCTGCATCTCAACTTGCAGTCGTCGAACATCTGATGTCTTATCGGGCATACGCGAGTGGATAGGTGCCCTGGATACTGGTTAGGGACAAATTCTGTTTGTGCATACCACGACCAGGTTGGTGTGGAGGTCAAGGCGTTTAGATAAGGTAGGCGTACTTTCATGGGAAGCTCTTCAACAGGGCCGGAGTTTGGAGTGATTTCAACATTAATTCGAACTTCTAAAACAGTTACTACGATATCCGACATTTACAGATAAAGAAAAAAAACAAAGACTAGAATTATTCAATTTTTCGTGCATCAATCTGAAGCATCTGTTTCAGTAACATCAAATGGCCAACAAAGGCAATGTGAAACAACGTGAAAAGTCCACTCGCTAATCGTGCTGTAACGTTGGCACTAAAATGCCTATGTCTGGGTGACGGACGCCGCCAGGACGCGTCAGTCTTCAACAGCCCCAATTGATCAACCGCCATCAAAAGGCCCTAAATTATGCTTAAAACCTCCTTTCACACCACCAAACAAGTAATGCGATCGCATTTACCGCTCAAGAACAGTCATGTTGGTAAGATCTTACAAGTGGATCATTTGTTTGTGTCGCAATCTTACATTTGCAATCCTGGTCGCTTTGTTCTAAGCGATCGCGAGAAATGCGAACGCGAAGGTCCGGGGATAAACCAATCGGGGTTTAACTACTTTCCGCCCAGATTTTTATCTTGACGACGCCAAGAGTCAGTCTTTGTCAACAATACAGAATATCTCTTTTGTATAGTAGATTAACTGGATGTTACTCTGTAATATGGATTTAGTCAAAGAGCCTTTGTAGTTACTGCGAAAGAAATAAACAAACCTCATAAGAGACTCTTTATGGAATGAATGATGGATCACTGCAGCATCAACGCCAAGAATTCGATACGCACCTCGCTTAGTTGTATGTCTTGGCTCTTACACTGCGCCTCCACTCATCCTTTGCCCCACGGCCTTGATTCCGTCACTTAATATATGACCCGCACCTCCTGTCTTTCCATCCTCCATCGCATCCTCCACGTCTCTTCAACCGCCGCCATGTCTTCGGAAGGCTACGAACCTCCCAGCTACAAAACCTGCTCCGATGGCGTCTCCGCCCGATGTCCCGTCGAAGCCTCGTTGTATGGCGACTACTTCACCCTCGGCGCATGTATTTTCTTCGTCGTAGCGCACGCCCTCGCTCTTGTTCCGCAGATCTACTTTGGTATTCGCGCGCGAACATGGTCTTACATGGTATGGCTCGCCATAGGAACCCTCTTTGAACTTATCGGATACTGTGGTCGTATTATCATGAGTTCGAATCCTTGGGTGTACAACGCTTTTGTCATTCAACTGGTTCTTCTCATCCTCGGTCCTACACTTGTCGCAGCCGCCATCTCTATTACATTCAAGCATCTCGTTCTCTGGTACGGTCGGGAATACAGTTTCATCAAGCCAGTCTTGTATCCCTGGGTTTTCGTCGGCACGGATTTCTTCTCGATTATTATCCAGGCTGCAGGTGGTGGTGTTTCATCTGCTGCTACCAACGGCGAGAACGCGGATCAGAAGCTGCTTGATGTTGGATCTGGCATGCTTGTCGCTGGTGTCGTTTTCCAGATGGCGAATATGGTTTTCTGTGGAGGTTTGATGCTTATTTATATGTGGCGACGACACAAGGCTATCAAGAACGGTGCTGCTGTCAGAGAGGGCGACGAGTCTTCTATGAGTGGAGGGGATGTCAAGGTTATTCGTGCGAGCGATAAGAAGACCAAGATCTTTGTCTGTGCTTTGGCGGTTGCTTATGTTGCTATTATCATCCGTTGCATCTACCGGTAAGTTTTCTACCTCCCAGCTCTGTTGTCCTGACTAACATTTGAAAGTATCCCTGAGATGCAGATGGGCTGGGGCAGCACCCTCATGCAAAACGAAACCACATTCCTCATCCTCGACGGAGCCATGATTCTCATTGCCGTATGGACCTTGACGATATTCCACCCCTACTTTTTCTTCCCCTTCCTCGGTAGTAAGGGCAAGGCTGCAAAGGACGCTGAGAAGACTCAGACGCAAGCGAACGAGGGACCTGTCGTTGGCAGCGCATAGGAGAAAGTTGTCAACAAGTTCTTTGATTTTACTTGGAAGAAAGACCGTGCGGAATACCTTTGGGAAATATATTGAAGTTTCTTATGTTGGATTGATTTTAATCATTGGATCAGGCATTGGATCAGCGAGATATAGACTTAGACTTGACTGCATTTGATGGAAAGATTGAGCGGTTGCTAGATACAGTTTGCGAATACAAACATGACATACAACCCACCATGGCTCCCATGAATCTTGATTCTCATCTTCTCGCGATAAGTTCTTACACTATGTCCTCTCCCCAGCCCACCTTCTCCTCATCTCCCAAACCGTCAAACAAACAGCCCCAAGAACCCACCAATACCTCCAATCCCTAGCTAGCACTAGCCCACCTTCTTCCGAAGATGGACCATCCTGGCTTCAATCCAGCACAATCTTCTTCTGGTACAACTTCTGCTTCAACTCCTCCAACTCAGCAACAGCGGTATCTCTCTCCTCATTCGCAGCAGAAACTTCAGTGCGCATGGCATCTCGTTCATGTTCAGCGGCAGTGACCTTCTTTCTGGTAGCTGTGTTGGTCTTGATAAGTTCGTCGATTCTTGCGTTTGCGCGCTTGAGATCGTCGTTGAGGTTTGCTTCAGAAGCTTGCAGTTTCTCGATAAGGGATTCAAGTTCGGTATTTTTGGCTGTGAGGGTCTTGTTGAGAGTGGTTTGAGCATGAATCTCTGCCTTGAAACGAGAAATCTCGGTATCCCTCTGAATAATCTGCTGTTGATACTCCGAGATTCTCGCATTCAGTTCTCCGATCGTGGCATTGGCAGCATCAAGCTCCTTCTGAAGAGTACTCTTCTCCTCATTAGCAGTCTTGAGCTTATTCTGCGTATCTTCAAGAATCTTTTGCGCCTCGGCATCTTGGATCTTGTCCTTCTTGATAAACTCTCTCAACTCGGCGATCTCATCTCGGAGGGACTTGGCTTCTTTGTTGGCATTGTCAAGCTGCTTCTGCAGCTCCTCAGCCTTGGCCTTTGCGGCGCCGCGGTCGGCGGTGAGATCTTCGACTGTCTTTTTGAGGTTGGTGATTTCGGCGTCTTTGGCTTTGACTTTTTCGAGTTGGGTGTGGTAGTCTGCATCTAGAGCGGCGAAGTGCTATGGATGTCAGTAAGTAGTAGGGATGAACGAGGGATAGGGGACTTACATCCTGGGCGTACTTGGCTAGATATCCTGCTTGGTCGACAAAAGCAGCTGTGTGGGCAAGTGTCTCGAGGAGACCCTTGGGGAAGGGCATGGGATCTAGGATACGGGGAAGAGCAGCTTGAGCCTGTGGCTTGCGAAGCTCACACTGACCCTTCTCGGGAGCGAGCTCAGGAGGGTTGAAGTCACTGCAACATGTTAGCTTCGAAAACACTAGAGTCTCGAGATACTCACTGAGTGTGTTGTTGACGCTCAATAATAGCCGACCGAACCATATCACCCACATCCTCCCCATGACTCCCCTCCTTAACATAAACATCCAACTGATCTGTCTTGGCGTCCCAAGTACAATTAATATCATAATAAGAATGATAGCTAAACTTGACAGTATCAGTATCAAGCCCAGTAACATTCTTCTGAACCTCGTCTCTGAAACTCGGCTCCTTCGTTTTTCCGTTGGAAGCCTTGGTCCACTGCCACATGGACAAAATCGGCTTTCCCTCGCCAAAGCCATCCGGTACGACAAAAATAGCAGGCTCATCATTCGCGAAGTTCATCCACTTGAACTTTCCTGTCCAGACTCTTGTCGTACCTGTGAGTTCCTCCTTGCTCTCCCAGATTCTCTGGAGAGGCATAGCATCACTAACACCATTCTGAGGGTTTCTCATAACAACGCTGAGTTCCTTGTAGCCGCTCTTGGTAGTGACGGTATAGTTATACCACGAACCCTTGAGGACGAAGGTCACATCGCTGCTGTCCGTCTGAGAGACTGAGTCGACAGTGATGGTGGAGAAGTGGTTTTGTTTCTTGCGACCTTGGGCGTCGACTGTCCATTGGGAGAACAAGTAAACGCTGTCACCGACGCGGACGGGGCCGCTGGGGAGGATTATGACGAAGGTTTCGTCTTTGGCGTAGTGGTACCAGTTGAGTTTTCCTTGGTAGACGAACATCTTGATGTGTTTGTAGAGATGAGTGAAGAACTAATGATGAGCTGACCCGAATCAGCGGAACAGGACTGTCGTTTTATAGCTCGAGCTCAAATAGCTTCTTCTCATGCCACCCATCTCGATATCGGATGATCATCTTCACCATCCAAGACAATGATGTACCGTCGTCCACATTTCTTGTTGATTTTGGAATGCATATCCAAAACTTTACAAGTTGACGCGTTATTGATAACCAATCGAGATGGATTTACATCAATGGTTTACTGCATGTCTCTGCTAGTGTCGAGCTGAGGTTGATCTGGCGGTCAAAGCTCAGAGTATGTATGGAGACGATTGGCATCTCATATACAGCTCAGCTTGGGTTCTTCCCATGGAGACTAGTCCACCTACTACACGGTGAGGTCTGCTGGTGCTTTGACTCGAACCCAGTATCTAAGAATTGCTGAACTCACTCAATTATTTCTGCAGGATACCGAATTTGCACATCGATGTTCTTCAAGGTTCCACGACGCAAGCCTCAACGATACCATTGACCAATCACTCTCGAAGATACCACGCTGCATGTCTCACATACCCCGCCGTCAGCCCGTGTCTTGATGCCGATCATGACGAATCGTCGCGGGCCGAAGCGTGTTGTTAGAGCCAACAAGATCAATGTTAGCTGTTGATATAGCTACTAAGCGCTTACTCTACGTTCCAGCCTTCAGCGACCGTCCATTGCATGGAGACTTGACCGTGCTGCCGTGGTAGTTGACTTTCCGAAACATTTTGCTGGATATAGAAAGGATAGGCAGGCTGAAGGACCCATGTCTGAGGCCTGCAGGAAAACAAGCTCGTCAGCATGGCTTCATGCGTCACTTTGACGATACATATCGCAGAAAGAATGGGACGGAGTCAATCAAAAGGCGGAAGCAGGGTTCGGTTCCGAAAGACATAAATAAAATTGCGGAGAAGGCATTGACTTGAACCCAGTTTCGAGCTTCACTGTGGGATATTACTGGAAGGTTCTTGGGCAGCATTGAAATAGAGAATATCTGTAGGTGCTTAGGAGTCTGTGTTCGATCAACTTCGCCGTCCTGCTTTAGTACTGGAGTACTCTGTGCTACTCATCGGTCCCAGATCTTGGGGTCCATTGGATCGGTTAGACTTTGACATGCAGGCAGAATGTCTTTGTGATCTATCATACGTCTCGAGAAAAATATGCCGTCCTGCAGCGAGCCATATATGGAGTGCAACTTGCAGCCATGTCTCATATCAACGACTACCTATATAACACCCCTCTTCCCGACAAGGATAGAAAAGACTTACAAATGTAGCAGCTACCCATGGATGGATATGTGAATTTTCTGTATCAAAGTTTTCAGGACGAGAGATTTGCGGTGAATAATGCACTGTAACATTGTTTAAAGATGGAATTTGTCTCAGCAAGCATGACTGCGCCCGCAAAGTCGGTGAATCCGCAAAGTGAATCGAATACCTTCTATTGCAAACAGCATTGACCAAGTAAGTCAGGGACAGCAGCAAAAAACAAACAGCTTGAGCAGGTATCAAGAACAAAAAGAGAAAAAGGAAACTCCGGTACAGGGAATCGAACCCTGGGCTCCGCGGAACTGATCTCTCAGGTTATGAGAGCGCGAAATGTTAGCCACTACACCATACCGGATGGCTTTTAGGCTGTTTGATGCTGAGAAGAGCTCCAATTGGACCTCAAGAATGGTACGCAGACATCTGGATTTCCAACGCTCCCACAGACATGTCTCAGTACTCCATGCCCATAACAGCAGATTCAATAGCTGGTGACATCTTTGTCCACGACGCCAGCTTCACAAAGACAAGATCAGGGACTACCATATGGAAATATTAGGATAGCATTAAGTCTGTCGTATTATTTTACTATTACTCTAATAATGCTTATATGCCCAAACAACGCCTTGCTATGCATGTAAACTTTTCAAAGACACCACTTAGTAGCGGTAGCACAAAGGACCCTTGGAAGGGTTCATAACATCCTTGATCTTCAAGTCCTTAGCAAGACCCCACATGTTCAAAACATCATCCAACTTGACATCCTTTCGCTCACGGCTAGGATACTGCATACCCTGACCAGTGTACTCAGCATCACGACCAGCCTTCTTCTGCTGCCACATCCACCAGATTCTATCAATCTGGGCATGGTGAAGGAAGAAGAGAGGCTCGTTGGGGGAGGTGGTAGGGTTCATTTCTCCACCGAGAGAAGCATGGATGGAGCCGTGAGGACCGCCTTCGGTGGTGGGAGCAAAGTAAGTGAAGTTCTTGGAGTTGACGAGAGCGTCGATGTTCTTTTTACTGATGACGGGGACCATCATTTGGTAGGCTTCGGGCTCGGAGACTTCAGGCATGCTGCGGAAAAGACAGTGGCCGCCGCTTTCGAGAACCTTGGGTTCGTCTTCGAGGTAGTATGGGCGAAGCTTGTTGAAGCGGCCGGTATAGACACACTTGCGAGTGCCGCCGGAAGTGGTTTCTTCTGTTACATCCCAGGTTCCGTCGCCACCGAAGTTCTTATCGGACATGAGAGGGGAGCTCAGAAGGCCCTTTGCGGCATCCTTTGTCCAGTCCCAGTATGTTCCGGGACCCTTGTAACCGCAGTCTCGGAGGGCCTGTTCGTAGACGACGCCGAAGTATCTGTGCCAGGGAAGGAAAGGAGCGGCTCCGTGGACTGTAATACATTAGTCAAGGTCAAATTGGCTGTGTTGAATGTGGTAACTTACTCCAGTCGTTGAGCTTGAAGTGAACGTAGGGGAAGTCATCGTAGAGAGTAGACTTCTTAAGACCAATTCGAGAAGGCTTAGTCTTCAAGCAAAGAACAGCATCGATATAACCCTTCTGGTCCGCAGCGCTAAGCTCTCTCCACTCAACTCTCTTGGGAGGGTTGATACAAGTGCCATCAGCCTTAACGGTAACGGCAGGGTAAGTAGCAGGGACGGCAACAGCCGGAGCGATAACGCTGGCGATAGTGAGCGCGGTGAAGAACTTCATGGTAGCGAGTGTGAGGTATGAACGAGAGAAGGTTGGTTGGTATTCGAAACAAAAAGTGCAAGTCGCTGGCTTTTATCGTCTAGTCTGGAGGCAATTTTAAACTACCGTTACATCGTCATGCATAAGGCTACGGACATGTCCTGTCCTCGTGCCAAGCTAGTAAGGGCCCAAGCACCAAAAAGCTATACGAGAAGATCCTCGCGACATTCCAGAACACGGGCCCCGTGCGCTAACTCTTCCACTCTCCCTTAATCATCTATTTTTAGACACCACACGAGGGAACTACAGCAAGATCGGTTCTAGACTTCTTCCCAGCCACGACCAAGTTTTCATTTTCTCGAACTAGACTGCGGCGAAGAAAAGTGCGGAATCGTTTTAGTGGCATATCAGCCACCCAATTCTGCAGCTTTTCGGCCGAGGTCGAGCAAGAGATGTCCAAGGGGGGTCAAAGCTGAACGCTAGACGAAGGACAGGCACTTCTATTTCCAATAAGGTAATAGAGTAGCATCCTAGCGGCGACGAGACTAGGCTGAGATATGCATAGATCTACCGGGCAGGCAGGGCAGGGTTCTGAAACCTCGTGTTCTTAGGTTCATCTTGTTTCTGTGGCGGTTCCGATTGGTCTTTTTTGCGCAATGGCAGGTCTTGGCTTGGTTTTTCGGTAGAGAAAGCCTCGTACAGAGTGTCAATATCCGTATTGCCAAGTCAATTGGAATCAATTGCCAGCTTCATATCACGTTGAAGGAGATTACAGTGGATTGTCACCATGTCAAACAAATGGACTGCGAAGTATCCGTAAGCAGCAAAACATTTATCGGAGACGTAAGATTGTAGTCCACTTGTTGCCTCTTGAAGGGGCATGTACAGGGTAAAAGGTCATTGTTGATTGAAAAGGGCAAAATCACTTTTTCGAATACGATAAATTAACTGGCGGTTCATGATAACTTGACATTTTCACGCAGCTTCCAATTACCATGTTTACAGAAAAACATCAGGAATTGGACAAATGAGCCTTGTGACGTGATTGAAATTCATGAAGGAAGTTACAAGATAACCCATCGGTGTGTATGCTACAGCGTTGTTCAATCTTTCAATATCAGTATGAAGGTCAGGTTGTCGCGAGCAGGTGTCTTTACTACGAAGTACTCCTGCCAACGTCTTGCCTTATCACTTGGTGATATCTCATGTGAAGCGGCGTTGTGACGATACTGAAAAGACTATTTGTTGCTTGCTTGCTAACTCATGCTAAAAGTCCTGTCATCTACCTTATTGTTTAGGTTCAACTACTTCAACCACTACTGCGCCATCTGCAGACCTCGAACAGCAACACGAGCTCTAACAGTCACACCAGACCCAACATCAAACTCCTCCTCCCGATGCATACCCTCAGCACCAGAAACACTGTTGAACGGAATATCGACACTTCCCTGCTCATTAGTACCATTCTGCAGCACCAGGCGGAAAGCAGAAGGGTTAGAAAGCTGCTCTGCAGTGACAGGGAAGCGGAAAGCTGTGTCGAAAGATGGGTTGAAGATATCTGTGCCGGGAGAGTAGGACTTGACAGGTGTGACGAATTCTTTGTCACCCCATGTTACCTTTACGCTGGGCTTGAGCTCATCGCGGTTACCGTTCAAACCGCTAACACTGGCGATGAGAACGGTAGCCAAACCACAGATTTCACCCTCGTTTTGACTCTGGTTGGCGGAAATGCTGTTTGTTTCGCCGACAAAGTTGAAGAATTTACCATGGATAGTAACCTTGGTTTCGAGATGTTGGCCCTTGTGAGTAAGACCAAGAGTTTGAGTACCCTTGTTGAGAAGAAGCTCCTTCACAGTGGTAGTAGCGATACCGATATCATCATCACCGCCAAGATCTTCATCGTTAATATCAATGGTGATCTGCTGATCATAGTCCGTAACCAAGAAATCGTGCGTCTCATTCCACTGAGGATCATGCTTGTTCTTGATAGTCGAAGTGCGCCACTCGCCCTCCGCACCGACATTGACATCGCAGTAGCAGTCAGGAACGTCCTTGATGATTTTTTGTAGAAGCTTCTTGGCTCCGCTCTTCTTCTCGCCTGTGATCTCGGTAGCACCCTCAACGGTGAGACGGAGGACGCCGAGGTGGGGTTGGAAGGTCTTGAAGTAGTCGTTGCTGTTGTCGAGCTTGACGAGGAAGCGGTTGGGGAGGACGGCCATAGAGGAGATGACATTAAGGATGACCTTTCGCACGGTTTTGTCGATGATGGAGAAGTCGGCGATGTTTGCTGCGTCGGTGAAGTCGAGTTCGATGGATGGGGGGTTGATGAATGCGACTTGTGCGGCGCCGATCTATACACCGGTTAGTATGGACAGTCTTCCGGTTGAGTGGGATAACAAACCAAAGGCATGACGTTTGTTAGAGGGCACAGCAGCACTGAGAGTCGTCCTCGGAGCTTGACATGCTCGATACCCTAGAATGATAGTCAGTATCTTCCGCCTGAGCTTCTGTAGCGGAATAACTCACGATCTTGGGAACCATGCTCCCATCAAGCTCAAAATCGCACTGACCATCCCAATCCAAGTTCATATCAAGCTTGATACCCTCCTGCGTCGTCTTGTGCACATCAACATGAGACAGCTTGAGGGGAACAGGTCCAAATTCCACCTTGACAAACTTCAAGTTCGCCAAAGGACCAGGGAGCATCTGCTCGAGCATAGGCTCGACGGTATCCTTGATGATCTTTCCAGCTGCGACATTGATGTTTGGCCAAAGCTGGGCGATGATGTCGTTGAGGAAGCCTGTGGGGTGTCAGCTTGGAGCTATGGTGGAGCGGGGAGCTGTCTTACCTGCGGACTGTGTGCCTCCGGAGGCAGTGAGAGTATCTTTGAGGGAAGACATGTTGTTCATTTTGACGATGGTAAGAATGCAGAAGATAGAAGCGAAATGAGAAGAGTAATATTAATTGTAGGGAATTGGTAAATAAATACTGACGATGACGATGGAGCTGAAGCTGGAGCTTTCCATGTGTCGTCTGCGGGGTTGAACATGGTGCGACAGTCATTCAGCTCCTCAGGGAAGTCCAGAACATGGGCTTGACGTCACTACAGGGGTGATTACCTGCTGGTCCCCCCATTGTATCGCTACAGAAGAGCTATGAGTGGCAGATGTTAAAAACGTGGTTGATGTTGATTGCTTTCTTATCAGGTTATGGTCCTGAACATCGTCACAGATCTTGCCAAGCTTGTGCCAACCTTATTTTCTCTAAAAATAATGGGCGGGTTTACAGGGATTCTCAGGGAATCAGAGGGCGAGTGCATGTCATTGAGCCAAGAAATGGAGACGTGAGCTGGGAATAATGAGGGGAACTTCGTCAGTGACATTCATCTTCATGAATGTGATGTTGGATGTTTGACAAGAAGTGATGCTGTGATTAATTGCAATTGCTGAGACATTGTGTCTCGTTTGGTTGAACGACTTGACGCCGAGGCCGCCAGCTAATGGATGGGTATGATCAATTGAGTGAAGCACCTGCAGAAGCGACACAAAATGTCTCAGTGATTCTGGTTGGCCACAGTACTATCAGGAAGCGATCAAAACATCATCAAAAATTGTCAAATAATTTTGCAGTATCGTCTGGAGATGCAGGAAGCTTCTACATACCTGCTTTACCGTCCCCGTACATAAGAATAGTGCAATGTTGATTGCATATTGTGCATCACCTATGCAACCCGCACAAAAAGCAAATTACGGGCACCTCAGGCAGTAATGATACCATCAATTCAATCCCAATCCTCCAGCGACACGCAATCAGACACGTCTCAGCACAATCACAATGCCCAAAGCCGCCGCAGCCAGCACTTGGGTAGGAGCACCACCAGCAACACAAGACAACTTCGCATTTGCAGACGGCGTCTTCTTCGCCCAAGCGTCAGGCCAAAACCGTCACCGTCGCGCCACAGCCACCGAGCTCAAAGAACACTTCACCTCTGGCAACGACAAGGACCACCCTGCGCACTGGTTCGAGGCCCAGTTAATTCACTATGGGCTTCCGCCCAGCAAAACAAAGTCGGTCGCGCGCATGCGGCTTTTTGATGCTGTTAATGCGGGTGGGTTAAAAGTGCCTGATACTGTGGGCAAGATTGAGAGCAAGCTTAAGAAGGAGTGGACTAAGAACGATCGTGAGGCGAAGAAGGAGGCTATCAAAGCGGAGACTAAGGCGACGAAGAGGAAGGCGGACGATGATGGGACGACTGCTGCTAAAAAGGTGAAGACTGCGACACCAAAGACTGCGACGCCAAAGGTCACAGCGCCCAAGGCTACAGCACCCAAAACCACAACGCCTAAGGCCAAAGCTCCAGCGAAGACCCCAGCGAAAGCGACCGCAAAGACCACGACCAAAACTACGACGAAGACCACTACGACAACCACGACAACCACAACGAAAGCCCAACCGAAAGCCCCAGCGAAAGCCCAACCGAAAGCCCCAGCGAAAGCCCCACCAAAGGCCACGACAGCGACGGCGGCAGAACAACCAGCGCCCAAAAAGCAGACTGCCATCTGTCGTGGTAGAGGAGGTGCCGCTATCGCACCCGGTCGCAGCGCCAGTACCTCGGAACCAGCCAGACCGCCGCGGACCAAGCAAACCGCGCGACGAGGCGGCGCTATCGCGGCCCGGGGCCGGATTCCCGTTCCGTCTGGCGACTTTGACGATTCTCCACCCCCATATTCCGAGTTTCCAGACCATTCCGACGGTAACAGCTACTCCAGTGACGGAGACGACGACGACGATGAACTCGCTCCTCTGGGTCTTTTAAACGGTGACTACTACTTCGTCTCATGCGATGTTACAGAACAGTGGGACTACGATTTGGACGATTTAGAATTAACGCTCACACTCGCTGGCAATGAACTCTGGGGCCGATTTAACCTCGGCGTGTACGAAGGCGTTCTACGCTTCGACGAGCGCCCCATGCGATCTTCACACGATAGACTTTACTTTACATGGCGGGGTCGTGAAGATCAGGGACCTATCATTTACGGCGAAAACAACGAAGGTTGGATGGAGTTTCTCGGCAACGGTCGCATCAACGGCTGTATCGAACGTCAATCCCTCTCTTTCCGTGTTCGAAGGGTAGAAGGTCAAGGAACGAGAAGCAGCATTGACGCGAGGGATTTGCAGGATGAGTACGATGGGTACGATGAGGACCTGTACGATCAAGAGAATCGGGCTCGGTGGTAAAGTACCTAAGATAAGCCTAAATCGGTGCATGCGGGGAAGTTTTCTGTACCTGGTTACATATGATGCCGATCACATTTGAGGGTTGAGATCAGGAGAGAATTGTTGCGCGACAATGCAATGTGTTTGACAACTGGCATTAATACAGGGAAGTACTGGATATAAAAGATGAGTTGTTCTTTTTATTAGGAGCGGTGTATTTATAATTTCTTGGTCTATGCACGCGGCAATGTCCGCCGCATTGAAGCCCATCGCGGCCAAGCGGAGCAAAACGGAATAGGACAAGGATCGCTGAGGCGTCAGTCTTGTCATCCCATTTAGGGAAACTGTATTAATAAAACAGGATAGCCAAGGTCATCTTTTGCCTCGCCCTCACCCCTCCTCTTCTTCTCTATTTCCCTCAGTTTTTGAGTCAGTCTTACTTTCATTAATGTTCCTTCTGTCATAAAAATGCATCATGAGTGCCATCCGAGGCTTTCTCAACGTCTTCAAAGCCCCTGCAGTCCAAGCGGGGACAATCATCAACCTTAAACCCCTCAGCGACTCCAGCGCTGCCACCCGCCTGGGCACAGCATTTCTACAGCGCTGCAATCCCTTCATCAACATCCCCAACGACGCGCGCCTCGAAAACACATTATGCGAAGTCCGATACATCGACCGCACGTTGCGCGACCTCATGGTTCCTACATCATTACCCGGCGACGATTATAACCTGTGCTCGAAATTACTGCGCAGTCTTGAAACGCGCCGCGATTTAACATGGCTGGTCCTCCGCGAGACGGATATTAGAGATACCATTAGCGCTATTGCACGAAGAGGTGGACGACGGGCTCCTATTCCTGATGAGCCGCATGATTTGCATTCTAGAGTCAAGGCTCTTGAAAGTCATTGGTCTGCGCTGGAAAAATGCCACACCAAGCTTCGAGAGTGGGAGCCTAGATATACCACGCAACCGCAGCCGCCACTATTAGAGGGACAGGAGGAGTTTGATCTCGACTTGAGCGATGAACAAGCTACCCACGCAGAGATTGAGTACCGCGAATGGAGGTCTGATCGGGATAGAAAAGTCTCGTATCTGAAACTCAATCCTCCCGAGCCATCAGCCTTCGTCCCCGTCGAACGTCGCGAAATCCAAACCGACGAAACATGGAATATCCTCCCTACGTCAAATGGTCACCGCGGTAAACGTCTCCTACCGGTCTGGACACCGATTGTTTTCCAAGAAGTCCCGCTTGATTGGGAGAGTCCGGAGGGCGCTTTGCTAAGTACCCGAGCAGAGAGAAGACGACGAGATGAGTTTAGAAGAAGAGAGAATAACCGACGAGAGAAGAAGTATGAGTTTCAACGAAAGCTATTGAAAGAGATGAGCGCTGCATGATATACTTTTCAAATTTGGGGTTCAACCATTTGGGATTATTTTGGTTATTTGGGTTTTACATATAGGAGAATTGGCGATAGAGCTTGGTTATTCAACATATATGAGCAGGCGAGGTCGCCCCATTGGATATAGCCTGATTTTTAGTTAACAAAGAACATACAATACAACACTTTCAATTTGAGAAGCACTTACTCTGGTACACGACCTTAGTTTGGCATGTCAGGCGAGATCTAAGAACTGAACGTTATGTACATGGTGCTAACCAGAAGTTTAAATAAACATTCATATATTATATACTGCGAACTATATAATCTATGTCATCCAGGTCAAGTGACTGTACATATCGTTAAATCCTTTTGCCTGTTTAAGTATTCCTGCATAATATGTTCCGCACTTCACTCCTACCAAACTCCACAAACCAGATCCGATCAACGAACCGGACCTTTTCAATAAATTCTTCAAATCGGTAGATCCTCTTATCTGACCACTATCACTATCGAAAAGATCCTTTGTAGTTACAAGAACTTATGATGGTCAGCCCCGCAAACAGCCGCATTAGGAAGGCACGTAGAAATCCTATGCCGAACATCCGCGCTCGGATTGCCTGTCACGACCTGATCAACGTTGCAATGCGGACTAGACTGTGGAACATTTGGATTTCGATGATGTCGATGTCAAAAGTTCCGACTGGTAAGCGATCAATCGACTTATTATAGGACAGTGACAAACAGGATTAATTGGTAAAATGTATGGATCGGCATATACCCTGGCTCTCGTCGGTGTGTTGTTGGAGATGAATAAATAGCACGATGTAGCACTTATTTTCTCAAGTTTATCTTGGGCAGCTGTATTGTCTTTCCTCAAGTATTTCAGTAGTTTTCAAGATGGGTCTGAAAACAGTGGTTTTTGCGGCTTTGAGCTTCGTCGCTTTGACAAATGCCTCTGCTATCGATACACGAACAAACAAACCGGCAAACACTCAATACTACAACTCGAAGACAGCTCGTAAGCCCATCACCCAACACCAATCCTTCTCATACTAACATCAACAGCATACTATGTCTCACCAAAGAATATCCCCGAAATCTCATTCGACGTCGGTGAAAGCTATGCTGGTCAAATCCCAGTTGACTTAAAGAAGAACGGCGCCAAAGATCCAAAGTTCTTCTATTGGTTCTTCCCAACTGTTAACCCAGCTGGCAAGGATGATGTTGTTATTTGGTTCAATGGTGGACCTGGATGTTCCTCTCTGGAAGGTATTTACTTCCCTTGCTATTGCTGGCAAAAGCTGACAGGTTGAAGGCTTCATCCAAGAGAATGGTCCTTTCAAGTGGCAGTATGGAACTTACAAGCCCGTTCCCAACGCTTGGTCATGGCACAAGCTCGCCAACGTCATCTGGTAGACCCAACTGTCCCTTTTTTTCCCAGCTCCCCACTGACAATCCAGGGTCGAATATCCCATCGGCACAGGCTTCTCAACCGGTCCCGTAACCGCCCACAACAACACCGAAACAGCCGCCCAATTCACCAAATGGTGGAAAAACCTCGTCGACACATTCTCCCTGCAGAACAAGAAAATCTTCGTAACAGGCGAATCCTACGCAGGCGTCTACGTCCCTTACGTCGGCGCCGCCATGCTCGACAAGAAGGACAAAGAATACTATGACGTCCAGGGTGCTCTTTACTATGATCCCGTCATGCCGTACGCTGACGAGCTTCATCTTGACAAAGCTGCCTTCCCAGCGTTCTTTAGACACTGGGAGAGTGTTTTTGCTATTCCTGACAAGAACAAGAAGATTCTTGAAAAGGACAATGAGAAGTGTGGATTGGATAAGTATCGTGAGGAACATCTGATGTATCCTCCTCCGAAGAAGCCTTGGAAGAAGGTTCAGACCAAGGGATGTGATATCACGGCTCATTTCGACGAGATCATTCCTGTTATCAACCCTTGCTTCAACGTTTATCATGTTCAGGATACATGTCCTGTGTTATGGGACATCCTCGGTTTCCCATCCGTCGAGTATAATCCCCCTGGCGCAACGATTTACTTCAACCTTCCTGAAGTCCGCAAGGCTATCCACGCACCAGCCGCACCCAAGAACTGGACATCATGCTCCGGACCAGTCTTCATCAACGACGAACCACACTACGATCCAACAGAGCACGAAAAGAAATTCCAAACCCTCGTTGAAAAAACAAACAACGTGATCATTGGCTCTGGAGTAGCAGACTACATCATCACATCCAACACCACAGCCCTCGCAGTCCAGGGTTTAACATGGAACGGCAAACAAGGATTTCAGAAGACGCCGAGTGAGGAGTTTGTTGTGCCTATTATTAACAATACTGCTATGAATGTGGAGAACTGGGCTGGTGGAAGTGTGCAGGGAGAGGTTCATAGTGAACGGGGCTTTACGCTTGCGACTGTTAAGACGAGTGGACATATGGTACCGCAGTATGCGCCGCCGGCTGCTTTCAGACAGTTGGAGCATTTACTTGGACGGGTTGAGAGTTTGACGGATGGGGAGCCTTGGTCTGTTAATATTTCTACTTCTTTTAAGTGGCCTTACTAGATGTAGCAGTCTGTTACATATAGTATCGGCATTTACAGGATATAGAATTGAACCTATCTAGCATTTTGAAGTTGAGGCAAGACAAGTATAAACTCGAAACGCGGTGATGAAGGCCGCTTACTGTGGGAACAGCAGTCCCCATTTAGAGCCATCAACATGGAGTCTGTGGTCGCCGCTTACTCCCCTTGTAACCTCCGATTGCCAGGGGTTTGAGTGCTTACCGGCGGCCCGGCAGTTGATTTATTTCCCTAAGGATATGCAGTGTCTTAAAGCACCAAGTGGGACATCTCAGATTTATCGTGAAGCTTGTGCCAATGTCAACGACAAACCACTATTATCGGATATTAGGAAAAATACTGATGATCCCTATTTAACTTGGAAAAGCAGTGAATGATTGTGGGTGTTGATCCTATTGTTACTCAAACCTAATCAGGCTCGCCAGCCACGATGACGTCCTCACGTGCTGCCTTGTTCACCCTTACAGCCTACTCCAAACATCACCAATACACTCTTAAACACAACATCAACTTACCTCACCGATAAAGATATCGATAGCTGAAATGACAAGAGTTCACATCCTCCGCCATGGTCAAGCTCTACACAAGTAACCCGTCATCCTCTCTCAGCTGACCTAAAAGCTGACAGCAGCAGCGTAGAAAGAGGCTATCCCCACCGCGACCCTCCCCTCACAGACCTGGGCACCCGCCAAGCCAAAAACGCCCAACAAACCCTCAAGATCAAACCAGACCTGATAATCGTATCACCAATGACAAGAACTATTCAAACAATGTACATAGTCTTTCGCTACCTACTCATCTCGAAGAAGGTAGAGGTTCAAGTTTGGTCTGATCTACGAGAAGCACACGACGCTACTTGTAATAAAGGCATTGGTCGAAAAGAACTGGAAACAAAATTTCCAGGGCTGAATTTTGGGGATTGTCCTGAGGAGTGGGATTTTCCGCCGCATTGTACGGACGATGCGACGGCGCGAGCCGAGAGGGTGAGACGAGGGGTTGGGGAGATTGCCAGGGAGGGGAAGTATAAGGATGTAGTACTCGTTACGCATCGCGGATTCGCTGCGTTTATGGTGCAAGGAGACAGATTCAGTGTGTGCGGTAAGCAGAGCAAGTCATATCACATGTGAATGTCAACTAATGGTGTAGAATACCGATCTTACCGGTTCGCCGAAGCTGAAGAGGTTGAGAAACATCGGTATGGGATTAACGTGGATTCAGGGCTGAAACAGGACTTTGGACCTACGCTACTGATGCCTTTGGTCGAAGAGTCAAAACGTTAGAGTCCAGAATCATCCCGTCTTTTGAGGCTGATGCCAAGGTTTACGTCGATCAATTTGGGGTCTGGGGTAAGATCGGCCATTGGACAGGGTTGTAATCGTGATGTCGTCTCACTCAGCCTATATTCACCAGTTCTGGTAATCCAATCAGTCATACAAGCGAATGCTACTTTACACGTCACTCAAGTCACGGTACTGGTTGACTACGTATGTGATACTACCCTGTCATCCTTCAAATTCCATCTGGAAATATGTTCCGCCATCAGTTACCAGGATCAGCTTCCAATGACGAGTTGAGACGGAGTAAACCTCCGCTGGATTAAAGGCCTAGATTAGGTTCAAGATTCACCAAAGATCCAAAATAAAGCCTTTGGTAAAACACGTACGGAACTATCCAGACCTTAAAATAAAAGCCCACGAGCCGTTGACACTAAACAAGCCATGTAGAGGGAGATAGCGAATGATGAACAAGATCCCTGTCGTGGCGGTGTAATTTGGCTGAGCTGAAGGGCTGAGTGAGCTGCACTCTATTTACGTAGCCTATCGTCAGCCAAGGACTCCATCCATGTCAGCACTAGGATGATGCTAGTGCTCACCTGCTCGGCATCACGGCAGCTGAGTTGGAATTATGTTTTGGACTACGGACGTGTTTAAATGAAGCTTACCTTCCCGCTCTGTTTCTTTGTTTCATCAGTTCTTTTCTGGTCACATTGAAGCAACCCGATATCAGAGATCTACAATTTGAGATCAGACATCATGGCCTCACCACGTCCCCTCCTCTACATCGCCCTCGGGCTTCTCATGGTCGTAGCCATCATCGAACTATCCTTCATCTCTGCAATGGTAGGCTGGCTTCACAGCACAGCCAGCGGAACCTTTACATTCCGATACCGCAACAGAGGAATCAACATGAAAGGCGAACCAGCAAACTTCATAGTCGATCAAGGCCACACAAGCAACGGTGCCGCAGGAACAGCCTTTATCATCGTCGGTCTGGGAGGAATCCTCGCACTTTTCCTTCGTAACCGACATAACCCTGGAAAATTCAGTCGACTTTTCTACAACACTTGGCTCGTCTTCAATGTCCTGAGTTTGCTTCTTGTCCTTACAGCACTTATTTATACCTTTGTCGTCACGAACAAACATGATGATCAGGATATTATTCCTGGCTTTGCTGCGCAATTAGGCTATGGACAGAAATATCCCTTGGAGTCTTGGACGCCGCAGAATTGGTTCTCGGCGGTGTTGGATTTGCAACTTACTAGCGATGATACGAGGAGCGATATTGAGAAGCACCTGAGGATCATGAGGGGATGGCAGTACAATCTCATTCCCTTCTTCGTTATTCATCTTGTTGAGACGGCGTTGGCTCTTTGGGATGGTATGCAGCGACGAAGGGAGCCCATGCCTATGTATGCACCTACCAAGCATGATATCTAGATGGTATGGATATTTGGTGGAGAATATTGGATAGCTTCCTCGGCATAAAATGTATTAGAGGCATAGTTTAATGACAACTGGCAAGGCCAATTTACCTTCTACATTCGGTCACTGTGATTACAAATCCAATGTCAATTTGAGGGCGTACGTGACTCACGCTTTCAGCTGCGGGACTTATACGAAAACCAGCGGGGCAAACTTCAGCCTCACCACCATAAAAGCCAACTCCAACTCACGATCTTTCCATCAAACTCCATTATCAATCATACCACATTGCTTTCAAAATGACATACTCACTCTTCATCGGCAACAAACGCTATTCCTCTTGGTCAATGCGACCATGGGTTCTCCTAAAAGCCCTCAACATTCCTTTCGAAGAAAAGCTCAACCTCTTCAAACCCGGTATCCGTCAACCCGAATTTCTCGCTTTCTCACCATCGGGAAAAGTCCCCTGTCTTCACGACTCTGAAACTTCCATCGTCGTGTGGGATTCACTTGCTATTTGCGAGTACATTGCTGAGACGTACCCCGAGGGTTGGCCAAAAGATCGTGCAGCGCGTGCTTTTGCTAGAAGTGCCGCTGCGGAGATGCACTCTGGTTTCAACGCCATTCGGGATGAATGTTCTATGAACGTTGGTCTACGGATTGAAATGGCAGGGATTAGTGAAGCTTTGCAAAGGGATATTGATCGATTTGCTGCCCTTTTTGAAGAGGGGATTGAGAAGTTTGGTGGACCTTGGTTGGCGGGTGACAAGTTTACTATCGTGGATGCTATGTATGCTCCTATTGCATCTAGATTCAAGACTTATGGGATTGAGGTGAGTGGAAAGGCGAAGGAGTATGTTGAGAGGTTGTTTGAGCATGATGCTGTGCAGGAGTGGATCAAGGGTGGGATCGCCGAGACGAGTAGGGAGCCTATGCATGAGGAAGATTGTTTGAGGGGACGTAAGTTGTTGAAGGATTTGACTAAGGAGTAGATTACTACAGTTGAACGTTTTTTTTTTTTCTATTCAAATAAGATAAGTATTTTTGTTTCAATAGATCTAGATTGACATCTATTTGCGTTTCTTGAGCGGCCCAGCCATTAACGCGTAAAGTAGCATCGTCTTTCCCTTGAAGATGCAGGCTACACTTTTCTAGGTCACTGGCTTTGTCTATGGTGAATCCAAGCACTCTGGGTTATCCATTACAAAAGCACAAAGGTCAATCATCAGGTGGAGTGTTTCTCTGGGCTATGTTCTGAAACACTCAAGCAAATTTACCCACCCATCACCACCTTCCAAACTATCGAGGAACAGTCATCAAAACCAAGATGACATCAATTGATTGCCGAGATCCGATGTATAATGACAATATTATCTATATCCAGTGCGCCTGATCATCAAATCGAACCTAAACCCGATATATCCACCAAAACAAGACAATCTCAGATCTACACCAGCATCCCCACAAATCCAGGAACCAAGAACGCCGGTTCAGGCACAGCCGTTACAAACCTACAACTACCAAGAGTTCTTCTTCTAAATCCGTCGTTCTTATCATAGCCCCTCTCCAGTTTTCAACCCGTCAGACCCGAACGTGATGGCGAAACAACTGCATCCAGCTTGTGGATACACCGCAAACAGCCTCTTCCGCATTCATCACCACCAAACAACAACCAAGAAAACTTCGTCAAATCTAATTATATCCCCTCACTATCCAAATCCGTCCCTCCAACAGCCCAGACTCCTTCCTTGCTTCTTGAAACTTCGTCGTCATGGCCCCATCGCATCCCGAGACAAAACACCCTCCCGACCCATCTGTCTCAATGCAAAATGTCTCTCTCTTATACCCAACTCTAACGTCTCTCTTTACAACTGGCCTTGACAAAGGTCCTTCACGATGGCAGCGGCAGAGCTGTACCATTATGATCCCTCTTTTATAGTAGCGCTTGTAGCGCTTGGTTTGTTTTTTACTGCGGCTTTGGTGTGTCTTTTGCAGATTTTGAGATGTAGGACTTGGTTTTTTATTCCGTTCTTTTTTGGCTGTGCTAGTAAGTCCCCCTCAAAGAAAGCTTGAAGTCTCGTTTCAATCAAGTCCAGAACATGTCGCTAACTGATCTGTAGTTGAGGCTGCTGGATATGCCTGTCGAGCTCTATCAACCAGAAATTCCACCCTTCCCTACGCAATCCAAACCTTCGCTCTCCTTCTGGGTCCAGCTTTCATGACTGCCAGTATCTATATGATGCTTAGCAAGATCATCATTGCTTTGGACGCCGATACCCATTCTCTTGTTCCCGTCAAAGTGCTACCGAAAGTCTTCATATTTTGCGACTTCGTTTCGCTCGCAGCACAACTCACAGGTTAAACATACCCTCCAACACTGCGAAACTTGTACTGATCTTTTGAACAGGTGCTGCATATCTTATCGATGCAACGTTAGTCACTCAACAACGAACAGCTCAGCTCATCATTGTGGGCGGTCTCTCATTCCAGATTTACTTCTTCGGCTTCTTCACTTCCGTTCTCCATATCGTCCACAGTCGTGTCATCGAGATACCAACCCGTCAAAGCACAAGTCTTACAATGCCTTGGAAACGCTGGATTATCGTTCTTTACCTCTGCTGTGGTCTTATTCTCGTCCGATCTATCTACCGCATAATCGAATACGCCACCGGTCCTGTCGGCGTTGTTCAAAGTACCGAGATTTACTTTTACGTCTTTGATGCAGGATCAATATTTATCGTCACTACTCTTCTGAATATCTTTCATCCGAGACAGTTGGCTGGTGTATCGAAGGATGATTTACAGGATGTTGAGTCTATCGTCGTCACACCCCCGAAGCCTGCAATGTATCATCCACCACAGTACAGACGACCGCCACCGTTCCTTCCTTCTCATGCTAATCTGAGGAATCGTGGACCGTACTTTCATCATCAAAAAAGTCAGTATAGGAGTCAGTCTCATATACAGTACCCGCCTCCTATGCATTACTATCAGCAGAGGAGACCGTATACGCTTATGCATCAGCGGCCGAGGACGAACAGGACTAATAAGAGTCCTAATCCGTCTTTGAGTTCGAGTTCTAGTGTGGTTAGTATATATAACCCTCAGACAGGACAGTATGAGCCTTTCCGACGGTAGTGGTGGGTGTTCTGGCGGAGTGTTGGATACAGACAGTTGTCTCTTGAGGCAATCAAGCAAGCACATTCATTTCCTATGTCAGTTACTAGAACGCAATAGAGTAAAGTCGTTGTATAACAATAAATTGATTCGGTCATTCATTAGTAAAAGTCCATTCTATAAGCATACTCCCATCTGATCCATCGCTCAAAACACAAATCATTCATCCATACCAGTTTGCGAAAGCTCTCCTCGAGCGCCAAACAAACGCATAACCTTCTGAACAAAATTCTCCTCAACAGCACTATCACCTTGCGCCATCCCATTGGAATCAACAAACGTGCTAACAAATGTCCTCCCCTGCAAACATCCCACATTAGACTGTCTAAGCTCCTGTCCATCTCTCACAGCCGCGACTAGAATACAGCTCGTCAAATTGAACTTACTTCCTAGATCGAAAGCCGTTTCGAAACCAAGCGCTGCTGCTTTACCGAGTGGTGTAGCGGGACTGCCGGGTTCGTACTGGTATACGTTGTACCCGTCGATGTCGGTCGCGCCGTTCCAGGATACGTAGCCGAGGACAGAATCTTCGGTTTTTTCTAGGACTAGAGCGGGTGCCCATGACATCGGTGTGCCAGTCCAGACGTCCTTGAAAGCGCGGTAGCTGCGGATTGTTTCGTCGTAGCCGAAGCGTGCTTGCCAGCGGAGATCTTGGCCGCCTGCTGGACCGTATTCGTGGACGACGCCGCCAGCGCCCCAGCTCATGAAGGAGTTACCGTTGCTGAGAAACAATTGATAGCTTCCATCGTTCTGCGAGACCTTTGCACGGTCGGGAGAGAGAATGCGGAGGACCTCGGGCCTTTGGTCCTTTTTAGGCGGCAAGTTGACCTTGAGTACCAATCCTCGTGAACTCGTTTGTCCAAGGTCCTCAGGACTATTGTGATTGTCAAACATGCTAATAATCATGCCGTTCTTATCAGCTTCCAGCGCCCGAACATGGTTCTGCCATCGGAATCGTCCATGGGGCGGTATACCACCGAAACTTCCGCCCTTCGTATTGCCTCTCAGTTCCCAGAGCACTTTACCATTCGATCTCGAAATGAGATATACAGACCAGAAATTGCGACTGCTAATCAGGAACGAGTCGTGGTTGATGGCTTGGACAGAGTTAAGATGGAAGAAGTCGTACGGCGACGTAGCTGTGCCGTTGCCAGATCCTGTGATAAGCGGCAGCATAGAATCCTCAGGCCAGAAATGATCGAGCGCACTCCAGCTGAACAAAATCTCCTCGGTCTCAATATCAATCTCAAAGAACATCGAGTCCGAAACATAACCCTCCCCCGTTCCTCCCATCTGGGTAAGATTGAACGCCGTGGTGTTGTACGCTGTAACCAGAATGGTCCCCCTCGTCGTCAACTCCTGCTCATGAAAGTCCAATTGACCCTTGAACTTCTTCCCAAACTTATTACTGATGATAGCATCGAGATGAATAATCGTCTTCTCATACTGACTGTTCATAATCATCGCCTGGCCAAATCCATGCGCGCCCTTTCTGGTGCCGCGCCATAAAGTGAGGAATTGTTCGTTGTTGATGTTTTGCACGCGCAGACCTTCCGAGTCAAATGGCGCTTCATCGTGGGCATAGACAAGCTCGGCGTTCTGCTTCATGATAAAGCTTCCAGCTTGTACAAGACCTGTTTCCTCCCCTGTAGGCTGCGGCGTGATAAACACGTATCCCTTGGAAAGTTCACCACCGTTGGGATTCCATTCGATGTGCGGCGGTTTATGCGGGGAGCTTTTAAAGCGACGAAACAAAAAGGTCTTGTCATTCTTGGGTCGGATGAGCTCAAAGTTACTCCAAGCGCGATAGGTCTTCAAGCCATTTTTGCCGACTTTTGGATCAGCTTCTTCTCTCGCTGCCTTTGCAGCTTTTTCAGCTTGTGCTAGTTTCGCAGCTTCTTTCTCTTCGAGTTCTTTGGGATCGGGTAGGTCTGGTAATTGATCTGTTTCGAAGCGCGATGGTTTGGGTGGCGTAAGGTCGTCTGAACCAGGGACGGAGAAACACCACCACCAAAAGATAAGGTTAATTGAAATGACGATGAGAGCGACCTTTTTGGCCCAAGGCGAGCCTGAAACGACGACCATTTTCGCGACTCGGTTCGATTCTGCGCGATGAAGAAAAAAAAGACGGCGCTGATCGCAAAGCAAGACAGACCCTGGGTGCCATATAAGGGCTCAACGCGCTATACGCAAGGGATGACCCTTGGATTTAGGTGTTCCATAGATTCTGGAATGGAGCCCCTGTGCGCATTCCGGGCTTGTGAAGGGGAGTCCTCCCTTGAGACATTGAAGGTGGTGATTGGTGATGTTTTAGTTTGAGAGTGGGATGTGGAAATGGGCTGAGGAAAAGAAATGCGATATATTGGGGTTCTACTTGGCAAATTCAATTGTAACACCGGTCGTCTGTTTTTAGCTTAATAATTCCGTTGGTGGTTATGGAATATGTGCGCTTGGCTTGGGAGAATGGTGAAGCAATTATTGGGATGGTGAATGTTGAGCGACGATGGGTACTTTGGTAACCAATGATAGCGGCAGGAGGACAATTCCTATCTCAATCAACATGTTTCACTCCCGGACCATAGCTTATCTTAGCCGACAAAGCAAGAAATGCGGTCTATCAAACATGGGGAATTTAAGCTCCCTGGAAGGACAGCATGGCGATATCTCAATTCAAGGGACCACCCTGCTAACAGCAACATGAAGCTTGGCGTAGACCAGTCCAGGCATATCACAATAAGCTTTCAGTCGCCTTGATGTCTTCAAATGTTTACAATATTTAAACAGCTATCTTTCTACAATGACCTTTGCGCTATAATGGTCCAACTTTTCCACTACCATACGACTAAATGCCCGCGAGCATCTACACAATCTACAATATCATGCAACCACCTTATGGCGCAAGTCGCTTGGGAGTACGGGGGTAGTAAGCCGCAAGGTGAACACTAGGCAAAGCCAAAGCCCAAGCAACAATACGATCAAGACCGAAACCACCACCGCCGTGAGCAGGAACACCAACCTGTCGGAAAACAGCAAGGTACTCCTTAATACCATCAGACTTGGGGTCAACACCCTTGGCCTTGATACGCTCCTCAAGCTCATCAGGGTTGTGGATACGCTGGCCACCAGAGAGAACCTCCTGGCCACGGATGAACATGTCAAAGGCGTTTGTCACGCGGACACCGTTGCCGACTGTGTTGTTGGGGTCGTCGTCGAGCTTGGCGTAGAAGGGACGGGCCGTCTCGGGGAACTTGTCGATGACGTAGAAGTCGGTGTTGTACTTCTTGCGGACGACTTCACCGAGAGCCTTTTCTTGGGGTGTGCTCATGTCTTCGTCGTCGCGGACGTTGGCGAATTCGGCGGGGCCTTCCTCGCGGAGGAGCTTTTGGGCTTCGGCGAAGGAGAGGCGGACTTCCTTGCCGGGCTCGGGGAGAAGAAGGGGCTCGGAGGCGTAAGCGGATCGGACGGTCTCGATCTCGATAGCGCAGCGCTCTGCGAAAGTCATTAGCTAGGATCCTACGATATCGCATGTGTTTAACTTACCGTGAATGCCACGGAGGATGGACAGAAGGACACCCTCAAGAACATCAAGAACCTCAAGGTAAGAGTCCTTGATCTCCATCTCCAGATCAAGACCAGTGAACTCGGTCATATGTCTAGGAGTGTTGGAGTTCTCAGCACGGAAGACGGGACCAGAGCTGAAAACACGCTCGCGACCACCAGCAATCTCGAATTGCTTGTAGAACTGGGGCGATTGGGCGAGGAAAGCCTCCTCTCCGAAGTAGGGCAGTCGGAAGACGTTACCACCACCCTCGGAGGCGGCACCGATGAGGCAGGGAGGCTCGAATTCCTTGAAGTGACGGGGCTCGAGGTAGTTGCGGAAAAGGCGCTTGACTTCGATACGGATGTCCTGCGATTGTTAGTAGTGGTCAATTGGTCTTGTTGGAGAAGCTTACAGCAATGGCCTGCTGGACGGGAGTTCGCTTGTGCATGGCAATGTTGTCAAGATGGGTCAACATGCTAGCAGAAGGAACAGTAGAAGTGTTCTCAGCCTTCTCCTTCTCAGCCTCCTCGCCAGCCTTGCTCTCATCACTGAAGTTGACGATAGGCTGGCTAGCAGCCTCAAGAGTCATACCCAGGACAGCAGGAGCAGGAGCAAGAACGTAGCACTTGGTAATGTGAAGCTCAAGAGTAGAAACACGGCAGCTCTTGACAGGCTCAAGAGGCTGCTTAACCTTGGCCTCAACAGCAACGAAACTCTCAGGGCTGATGCTGGTGATCCACTTGACCATGGGCTTGCTGACAACAGGCTCCTGCTCAGAGGCCATGATCACACCCTGAATATCCCAGTTTCCACCCTTTCGCAGCTCGATAAAGCCCATCTTGGCACTCTGAACACGCGAGTTCTGGAGCCAAGCGCGGACAATGACAGTCTTTCCATTGTACGACTCGTCAAGGTTTCGGATCTCGACCTCCTCGGCATCCTTGCTGAAAGCAGCGGTGGTGACCTGCTTGTTTCCGTAGCTGTCCTTGGCGGGGTCGTCGGCGAGGCTCAGCTTTGCGGCGGCTTGTTGGGCGGCGAGTTCAGCGGCGCGCTGGGCCTTGAGGGCTTCCTTCTTTGCCTTGGCCTCGGCCTTCTTGAGGGCCTTCTTGGAAGGGCCGGCTTCACCTTCTTGGGGAGCTTGGCCCTCTGCAGGTGCTTGGGTAGCCTCGGGGGCGGCGGCTTGAGCTGCTTGAGCTTCTTGTTCGGACATGATTGCTATTATTTTTTTCGATATGTAAGGTGATTGAAGAGCTAAAAGCAGGGCAGAGTCATCGGCGGGGTGGATGGAGGGGCAATGAGGGGCAGAACAGAAGGGTTTTTAAAGACTGTGTGCCACGTGACGTATGAGACGTCAGACAACGATGATCTGACCAGCACGAGATGTTTGACGGTGTTACCGGCGTGGAGTCATTAAAACATGAGATCGTATATTTAATTGCTTTTGTTTACAGCCATTGGCGACTCAATTGGATGGGTAAAGTCTTTCAGAAGGAGTGGGAGCACTGTAGAGTCAGCCTCTCAATTGAGTTGCCGATAACGCTGTAAATGTCCTTAGAAGGTCGCAGAATGACGCTATTATAAAAGGACACAATCTTGTCGCATCGCAATCCGGGATATCGGGTAAGCAGACTCACGATCAGTCGACCGATTATTCCCTGAACTTCAATTGTATATATCGCCTCAGTGGAAGAACAATTGTTGAAGTGGTATGCTTGATGAGTCCTTCCCGAAGCCGAGTGTAATCCGACCGCCGAAGTCGCATTTCTGATGATCGCATGCGCAAAATCACAATCCCGCGTTCCCAGCCGCGTATAGATCCAGAGTACACAATTATCATCGCATATGCACCAATGATCTGTATTTCCACCCGAACTTCCAGATCTACAAAGATTGGATAATCCCGTAGCCGAACCTACAGCCGTAGCGTCCTTCAGCTGCAGCATATGACTGATACTCCACCTACATAATCCGCGACAAGAGTAAAAGTCTCTCAATTGAATTCTCGACTTAACAACTGAAGACCAATCTAAAATGTCGTCCAACGGAGCCGAACGTTTAAAGAACAGGAAGCCAATCAAGAAGCCTACCCCGGCTTATCTTCCGGCTCCAGGCTCTGTGCTTACGGTCGATAAGACCCTCTACTCATCCATCCGCGATGCTGAGCGTGAGCTTGTCGAGGAGTTTACGCTGCCTATCCGATCTGGGAAGGCATGGAAGGCGCCCGCTGGTTCGATTGTGAAGATCAGTACACCTGAGGGACCGCAAGTTGGTAAGATTGAGGGTGATAAGATAATATGGGAAGGGAATGTCACTTACACCAACAGGCGACTTAAACATCTGGAACGCCCACAATCCCCGCGAACGCTTCTGGGCAAGCCGCACAAAGCAACTCCACGCCTCCCACGTTTCGACTTATGACCGTCTCTGGTCCAACCTCCCCTACATGCGTCCCCTAGCCACCATCATCACGGACAGTCTAGACTGGTACGGTGTGGACGAGCACGGCGGACGAGTACATGATCTGCTTGGTACACGCTGCGATCCTTACATCAACACTGTTCTCAGTGGGGGACAGTATAACTTCCAGTGCCATTCTAACTTGACGCGTGCGGTGTTACCGTTTGGACTGATTGAGCAGGATGTTCATGATGTTATCAATATTTTCCAGGTTACCGGGTTGGATGAGCAGGGGAGGTATTTCATGAATCCTTGTCCGGCGGAGAAGGGGGATCATATTGAGTTTTTGGCTGAGCAGGATCTTCTGATGGCTTTGAGTGAGTATTACAGTCATAAGTTGGTGAGATGAGTTGCTAATGTGATACAGGTACTTGTCCCGGTGGTGATCTTTCGCTTTGGGGCTTTGGAGAGGATAGTGAAGAGGAGATGATCAAGTGCTGTCGTCCTCTCAAGGTAGAAGTGTATCGTCTTAAGGATGAGACTTTGTTGCAGAGAAGTGGGTGGAAGCTAGCTGAAGTGTCAGGATACAGTGGACGTCATGGAATGGATGTCCCACTAGGTGAGAACAGGGAAGAGAAAGCTTAGATAGACAAATCTACATCACTATCTCACCATTCTTCAATTATCCATATACAGTTCGCGTATGTAATCACTGCATCTTCCCACTCTTAGCCTCAGCACTAAGCACACTCTCATCCCGATGCTGCATAACCGCAACAAGCGCACCACCCGGCCCCGACAGCAACAGACTCCTAACAACACCCCTAACAAGTCCCATCCGTTCCTCACCAACCTTCAACTCGGGCTTCACCTCCAAAAGCTGATGCACACCCCAAACAAGTCCCGCGAACGAACCAGTAGCAAGATCGTAGATGAGGAAGTTGTGGATTGCGGCTGCGGCGCTGGACATGGGAGTGTAGGAATGCGGTGCTGCGTCGGGAATGAAGACTTTGGACGCTGTGAGCGCTGATGCGAGGTTCTTGGGGAGGAAGGATGAAGAGAGAAGGACGATGTAGGTGGTAATCTGGCTCACAACCGCAATATTCCAAGCAAAGCTGTACGCATGACGCAGAGCAGCTTTATCGAGAACAACCTTGGGTTTATTCGCATCTTGCCCAACGCTCAATCTCTTAAGCAGACCCGTGAAAACAATCTGCAGAGCAAAGATGTAGAACGGAGCCATGGACCAAACTGCATTAGACCACTGTCGAACATTGGGGTTGGAGAAAGGATAGATCAAGAAAATGACAGGCACGATGTAGCCTAGAAGAATTGACGGGACGACGGTGTAAAGACTGAGATAGTCTCGTACATGGACGCTTTGAGCGAAAGATGCTTTAGATGTCCAGAAGAGATGGACGGCGTAGTATAGCGGTGCGACGAAGCCGAAGCCCAACGACTGCACAAGCCATAACCAAACAGCACCACTACTAAGTCAGCACATTTCTCAAATCTCAATTCTCAAGTGAACTCAACTTACTTTAGTACGACAGGCGCCCACCCAACCGTTCTCGACTCCTCAATGATAAACACCATAAAAATCGCAATAAGCTGACCCCCAAAGCTAAACGTAAAAAGCGACAATTCAGGCCTCGATCCATCTGTGACATTCGCCCAGATAACATTACTCAAAGCAAAGAAATGATCCAGCGGCTTGAAGCCAGTGTATTGCTTGAGGAGCAGTCTATCAGTATCGGGCAGGAAGCGAGGGAGGGGATCGCGGGTTATGCTAGAGAGCATGTCTGTGTAGCCATTGCGGTTGAGTTGCAGGAGGAGCGCGTCGAGACCGAAGATTGCAAGGATTGTTAGAATGAGGATTGGGGGGATGCGATTAGACAGCGTTGGTGAGGAAGCCATTTTCGCAGAGTTAATTGTCTTGCATTGACGTTGACGGATGAGAAGTAAGATGAGGAGGGTGAGAGATGGTTATATGGAGGTTTTGGATACAGTCAGCCCCATCTGAAGTCCGATCGATCCCAGTCAGCAGCCAAAAGTCCGATTCCGTCATCTTAAATGACCCAAAATCTACAGTAAGCAACAGATTTAGTTGTATCATTCCAGGTAAATAATTACTTAGATAGGTCAGTTAATGATAAAGTCGCTCTCATCAATTACTACAACTAAGACCCAGGCCTCAATTCCTCAATTCTTCCGTGCAAAAGTCAGATCTCACTTCGGCATCAACAACCAGACGACGTTCACAATCAAGTTCCTCAAGCTGAAGCGAATAGTTATGCGAATCGCATACTCCCTTTATTAAAACTACAAGCAAAAATCGTCCAGTCATAGCTATGTTCTTTTTCTCAAAAGCAAGCCAGCGCTCTGCGCGGCATGGTAAGAACCTTTACTTTAACCCCAACACACCATGTCAATTCATGTGCCATTTATCTCCCAACGGTCTGTTTGCAAAAAAGTGTGTCCCCTAATCCCGACGCTTTGTAACTCGAGATTTGCCTCGAGCCTTGTCCGCAGGTGTTGCTGATTTCACCGCAGCCTTGGTTGGCACTTGATCGTTGCGCACAGGCTTCGCGGTGCCCTTCTTGTTGAACTTTGGCTTCGGAGCGGCCTTGGCTTTGCCCTTGGAAGGTCTTCCTTTGCCCTTGAGCTTTTTCATGTAATCGTCGACATGCTCTTTCGCAACTGATTCAATGTAGCTCTGATTCTCCCAGGTTTGTTCGGATGCTTCGTAGCCCAGCCATTCGACAAGCACCTGCTTCTTGCCCCTATGATTTCGATGCTTTCGGATGGCAAAGACCTGGTAAACACCTTCGTCGTCGGGGTTTGTAGGTCGACCGTTGGGCTGGCTGCGCCAGTATTCGAAAAGTGCTTCGGGGCAGTCCTCGTGGAAGATTTCCTCGTCGGTCCATGTGCGCTCGCCATCGCTCCACTCGATGCGGAGTTCAAACCTGTCGTCTGACCAGCGATGATCCATGATGCGCTTAAATTCATGCTCTGAGTCATCATCATCGGCTTCTTCCTGTTCAGGCTCGTCTTGCGCAACTTCCTGCACCTTTGGCGAAGCTTGCGTCAGGCTGCGTCGCGTTTGAGTTCGAGTAGTAAGGGGAAGAGTATCTCTTGTAAAGGACGCTGGGGATGGCGCCGGAGGACTGTTGACCGCCATAAAGCTAGCAGGCTGCTCTCGATTCTGTCGCGCGGCCACCGTACTATGGATAATAGGGTTGAGAAGGAAATTCTTTCTCGATTGTCGAGATCTCGACACAGAGCTGGTGGCACTGGCGGGTGTCTCAGTGGCAGACATAGCAGGAGACTCGGGGAGTGCAGCAGGGGAATTCAGGCTGCTGTTGCGCCCGCTAGGGGTCTCACCAAGCTCAGGAGATCCTCGATTTCTAGGCGACGATCGGATTCGAGCTTGGGGAGAAGAAAGGACGGCGCGTTGACCAGCCGCGGTAAGTCTTGCAGCGGGTGATGAATGTATGTTCCCCATAGAGCTGCGCTTGGGGTTTTTGGGGGGCGGAGGCATTGTCGATGAAATGATTGTAGTCGAATCGATTATCGATGTTGTTGAAACGTCACTTCGTCGCGAACGCTGTCGAGAAAGGTCAGTTGTTTACTCTCTCAATACACTACCACAAGGCAGGCGCGAAGCAAGTTTGCGCTTCAAGGCAATTACTCACAGAGGAGCGGCGACTTCCAGATTCAGAAAACTGGTTGGAAGCGCGTTTATTAGCTCTTCGATCCCTTGGGGAGAAGGCTGGTTGCGAGGAAGCCATCATCGAGGGAGGTTCGGGCTGCTGCTTCTTAAGCGGTGACGAAAGGAAGTTGAACAAGTTCATGGCGACGACAAACACAAAGAAACTGGTTCTCCACTAACTGCAGCTAGTGCGATGGTGTTTAGAACGGTGAAGAAGAAGAAAAAAAGAGGGGAGTGTTAGGTTGGGTGCCGATGTTTTTTTACTTTACGGGATGTGTTGTTTACTTTTACGTTTGCATCTTGTGTTGGCTACAAGCAGGTTTGTTGGCTTAATAGAACCGATGATATGCTGGGCTTGTAATTTTTTTATTAGCCAGGGCTGCAACGCGCCTCGGAGGCGCGTGTTGGGCTCCACTTTTAGCAAATGGAGAGATATTAAAGCAATAAGGCGAGCAAAAGAAAGAAATCACGGTTAAGGATGAAAGTTCCTCGATAAACTGCAATCAAAGTTTAGACGAAAAACATCATCACATTACAGCAGAGAGTCTTCCAAACCAGACAAAAAGCAAAGTGTCAATTGTCACGATTGGCAAAAGAAAGGGTCTGGCCGGGGATTGAACCCGGGACCTCTCGCAAGCTATGCTATAGGGTTTTCCCTAAGCGAGAATCATACCACTAGACCACCAGACCGGGTCACTTCACGTGATGATTTGTTGTTGGAGGGGAGTCTGCAATTAGCGCTCATGTACAGCGCCTTTGGGGGGATTGGAAGCGATGTTGAGTTGCGACAGCGAGAGCGAAAGACAGAGGGTAGTGAAGTTGAGCGGTGGGAGAAAGTTTGGGAGGAAGAGAGTGGTTTGAAAAACTTTCGAAGAGAGATGCAACGCGATCAGAGCCTAACAGAGGCGTTGAAAGATGCGCGTTGCGATTGTTTGAGTCTATAGGGTAATTTCTGGACGAACGGGTGCTTTGCAGAAAAGGTTCCCGTTGCCTCCGCATTATCTAAAAGCTTGCAATAAATATTTTCAAACTTACTGTCACAAATGTTTCAATTAGCTTTCGTGTGTTGTGCTTGTTTGTGAGCGTTTGAGTCTCAGGTTGTAGTTGTGCTACAGGGACACTCTACCGAAAGCAAGCAGTGAAGAAGTTCATGATAACACCAACATGTTTTGCGGCCATCGGATGAACCAAACAGCCATTGGTTGACCTTGTTTAAAAGCTGTGGGAAATACCGGGTTAGTGTAAACAAACAGTCTTTTTTTCAGTAGTGAACTATGCTTTCGAGGCATCATCGAATGTGCAAACGCGACTAGCCTAGTTAAACGGATGACGCCGACAGCAAGCAGTTTGTGTACGAGGATGTGTACTACAAGTAGACCCTTTCAGTCTAATAGCCTAACTTAATCGAATTCACAGTTTCTGAAGCTATTGATTAGTTACTATGAACTGGTAGGCTAATCATCCATGGATGTCGACGCATGGAACGCACAGTAGCAGGTACCTTTTCAGGCTGTGAGCCATCAAGGTCTTTCGCACCACATCGATGCCACAGCGGCATGGCAGCTCAATCCAAATTAAGCTTGGTTGTGTTATACCATTGGTAGCATTACGCAGCGGATCTTCGGTCCTATCCAGCATTACGATACAAACGATCGCGTGAGAGCGTCAATCTTTTTGGGTGGTCGATGTGATTCGCTCCATTGGGTTTGTTTAATCGCAGTTCAAGACCCGATGAAACACGCTCATTCCTCATCACCAAAACTTAACACAGATAACCTTCCTCTTCCGGCTACTAACCTCCACATGGTATTCGCCAATCTCCAATTCGGAACTCAGAATAAAAATCCGTCGTTCTGGAAGTCTGCAAGGTACGTGATGTGATGTCCAGGGCCATGTGGAAAATCGTACGATGTGTGGAGATGAACCTTGAAAGGGTAGTCACGTGAGATTCATCTTGCTGAGATGATTTTGTTTCTTGTGGATGGATTGAAGATGAATCAAAGCAGAATAAAGCGAGTATCAATTTGATATGCTTTGTAATAACATACAAGAGCGATATGGGATGTTTTCTGTCAAAATCTGTGCACAATCCGTGCTGTTACGGCTCACCCACTAGCATCATCTTCGACACCTTGAAGGCCCAGACCGTGATCTGGGGGCGGTCGAGCCAAGCCGTGGTCCCTGTTACAGTTACTTGTAGGGCTGAAGGCAAATCATCCCTGCATATCATGAACTTGTAGACGCTACTGTCATCTTTAAAAGGTGGACGTCCCTCTGTTTAGGTCTTCATCTTGTCATGGTCCGTAGACGATACACAGTCTCAGTAGCAATGGCTATTGAGGTATGGAGTACAGATTTCAACAGTATGTAATTCTCTTATCAACGCTATTTCCCCCAATTATTTCTTGTCAACAAGGTTGTAAATCTTTTGGATATCACCCAGAACCGCCTCAAAGTCAATCTTAAGATCCTTCAGCAGACCATCCTTGAACCCAAACACCCATCCGTGAACAATGGGATACTTGTTCTCATGCCACGACTGCTGAACATCAGCAGACTTGATGACATTGCGACACTGCTCAATAACATTCAGTTCCACAAGTCTATCGTATCGCTCGCTCTCGTTCTCAATCGCATCAAGCTCCTTCTCATGCAGACGGTAAACGTCACGAATATTTCGCAGCCAAGGGTTCAGAAGACCGAGGTCTTGAGGTGTCATGGCAGCCTTGACACCACCGCAGCCGTAGTGGCCGCAGACGATGATGTGCTTGACGCCTAGGTGCTTGACGGCGTAGTTGATGACGCCCATGGCGTTGAGGTCGGTGTTGCAGACCAGGTTGGCGATGTTGCGGTGGATAAATGCCTCGCCGGGCTCGAGGCCGCAGATCTGCTCGGCGGGGATGCGAGAGTCTGCGCAGCCGATCCAGAGGTACTCGGGGGCCTGGCCGGCGGCGAGGTTCTTGAAGAAGTCGGGGTTGACTTTGGCTTTGTTCTCAGCCCATTCTCGGTTGTTGACGAACAGCCGGTCGTGGGACTGCTGGAGGTACTTTGTGATGTCTTGTTCGGCCATGTTGCGCCACGTAGGCTTTGACGAGTTTGATGAGTCTGGTGGAGGGGTTGATGAGGAAGAGCAGGAAGAGTGGAAGCGCGTTGCAGCAGGGACAAAAAAGCGACGAGAAAAAGTTGAAGCGATGGAAGAGCTAGAAGAAGAAGAGACCGAAGAGCGGAGAGAAAAGGAAGTGAGCCGAGAGGAAAACATTAGAGCGGCGGATTTATCCACTGGAAAGCGTACAGTAGCTCCCCGGATGATACGATAAAGCGATGTGACAAATAATGCAGCTACCTGCAGTAGGAGCTTGGTAGCACTGTTGGGGTGGGTGATACAAAGAAGAGAAGCGAACGGAGAGATACCGAAAGGTTGAGATTGCGAGTCAATTTGTTGAGCTGAAAGCCTTTCTTTTTTTTTTTGTTGCTCGCCCTGCCTTGGTTTTTTTGAGTCACTAATTATTAACTTTAACTTCAAACTGAGTGGATTGGCGATATGATAACGACGACGATTTCGGACGACGGCCCGTACGTAGCCGTGATCGCCGGCAGTTGACGAGACATTTCCGAGCAGGTCCGTACAGTCCTTAATACAATTGCCGTGGTTATCGGATCAATTGAGTCACTACAATGACTGTACTTTGGTATCCGTACTTGGTTGGGGATGTCTGTGTGTGAACCCATGTAGCTGTTTCTGCCAGGGTTACAGACGGAACCCGGGGATTATCATCTCGTCTTTCTCTTCAGACCCCACGCAAGCTCCGAAAAGCGACAGATTGGCTGGCTTGTGCTGATTTTGAAAGCGATGACAGTGACTGGCCATCGTCATCGTAAGCCCGAATTGCCGGATCCCGGAGCTTTGGTCTTCTGGAAGGGAAGAGCTGTGACCCCTCTTTTGGTGGGGAGCTTGTTTCCGTCTGCGCCAGCGTTTGTATGTGACGCGGTCAAAGGCAATTTTTGACGAGGCGTCCAGTAGACAGACGGGAAGTGAGATTAGTGATGGTCGTTGTGTAACATTTCATCTCACGTGAGGAAGGCGTGCGATTTGATGACAATGATGTGAGCCTATTCACTTATGTGGTGATTTGTCTTCGTTTATTCATTTACATTCTATCATCTAACCACAAATAAATCCAATGCTAAAAAACAATGCTTAAAAGAAACGCCAAATGGAATCAGCAGTCTTGGTAGCCTTGAATCGGGCATACCATCTAACAACAGGCCACAACAACATCATCGCCAAACCCCAGATGGCAAGGTACGCGAAAACATTGTCGATACCGCGTGTAGAGCCAGGGTTCATGGGTTGCTTTCGTCCAGTATCGTGACCAAACGCCCACACCCACAACGCTCCAAAGCCAAACACGAAAAACATGTGCACGATGTAGAAGAACAGCGCCGCACGGCCAAAGTCAATCAACATGGTGAAGCGCTTGGCGATATGTGTAGGGATACCGCCGAAAATGGCGAGGAGAACAAGATTGCCGGCCATGGTGAAGGCCCAGAATGCGACGTCCGGGGGGTACTTCATGATGTAGAAGAAGGACTTTGCTGAGACGAGATATTGGTTGCGGTCGGGGTGAGCGATGTGCTCGGGTGTTTGGAGACATCCTTCGGAGAGGTTGCCAAAGTGTGCGACGCGCGTGAGCACGAAGAAGAGGAAGAAGAATAGACCGGCAGCCAAATTGCAGAGCGATGAGATCTTGGCGTTCCAGGTGCGCGCAACGTCGATGCGGCCGTATAACAATCCCAGAATCGCGAAGGATACCCATGCCATGGGAGGGAAGACGGACATGACGCGTGGTGTGAGGGTGGTCCAGAACCAGAGGCCGAACCAAGGGTTGTGAGATACAGCCGGACTGTCGGTAGGTCCTCGTCCGTCGTTTCCTGCAGCGGAGTTGATGTCGCAGTGGCCGTGGGTAGGTGACAGCCAGATATTCCACCAGATGGTCACCAGAGCCAGAACCACGAGAAGAGCGTTGTGCGCATGCCATGAGATACGCGCGGCGCGGGTTGTCTTGTTGGTAGTTCCGCTCTCGAGAAGACCTTCGGTCTCTTCATCGTTCTCTTCTTCGGGGAAGTATCGAGAAATCGCCTTTGCGAGAAGAGGTTCGGTGGAATCGATTGCCAGCCAGAGCATACCGGCAAGGAAATAATCGATCGCAAGGGAAAACAACACAGCGTTCATGAGCCACGTCTTGCCCAGCGTCATAACGAATCCCATGACAAAGTTCACCAAGATCAGGACCGCAGTGCGCACAGCAAAGTACTGCGCGATTCTCAACTTGGACCATCCCAACTTCGACCTCGATCTTCCAAGATACACAACACCCACACCAAGCAGCAGCGTGAAACCAGGCGCACAAAGATGCGTAAGCGTCCTGACAACATAAGCAGCCGTTCTATTCCACTCTTTAATCGGAACGCCATCCCCTTCCGTTTCGCGACCGGTGCCGTGAGACCAGGTATTTAGTGCGAGACCCATGTGGTCCATTGCCATGAGCAGCATGAGAAGACCGCGGAGCAGATCGGGAGGAAGAGCGCGGGAGCTCGGTTGCGTAGGTTTTGAAGGCTCTGGAGTGGCATCTTGGGGGATGGGTTCGGGGTCGATGTGCGTGGGTGGGAGGGTGCCGTAGGCGATTAGATGGCCGAGACGTTGGTCTGAGGAGGAGCCGTGGTGAAGGAGATGAGAGGGACGACGAGGAGCGCCGTTGTTGTTTGGAGGAGCCATGGTGACTCAGTCAATGAGTCAATGCTCCAAAAGATGATGGATGAAGATGATGGACCAGAAGCAAGAAGAGAAGGAGAAGGAGGGAAGGAAGAAGAAGTATATCACTCGGATGTCGCGGTATGTTTCACCGCGACTTCCAGCATCATAGATTAGATTTCCATCTTAATAATCAAGACTTTAGCGGACTTTCGGGCATCCTTGTTGCAGTGGTTGCGGAGATTGATTGTTAAGCGAGGCTAAATGCGTTAGTGTCCTCTGAGGTGGTTTTTCTTAGCGTGTTTTGGGTTCGTGAGTTGTTCATCGTTCACGTTGACAACGAATACTAATCTTGGTATGATTTGTTTGAGTTGTTGGTGATAGACAGAGCATCTACTAGTTGTTGTTTGTTGTCTTAGAGGTGATAGGCAGCGAGGTGTTGCGGTACCTGTCAGACTCAGACATTGGATGTAGCGGCCGACGACCCGACGTCATTTCTCCGCTGTGTCATTTTTTAGGCTGTCAGGTACTGTAACGGCGGGGTATCACTACCGTTTTTGACACAATTATCCGTCTGTACAGTAACTTCAGCAAACTGCATTCAATTCTTCACCAGTTTGTTTGTTGATGCCAGCGGTCAGGATCGTCTGATCCTTTCAACGCTAGCTTGATGATATCCGCTTCCCGTCGATACTAACATCAGAACACCTTCTTAGCTTGACGGGTCGACAGCCGAGTGGTTAGACGGCGAATGCTAAGACTGCCACGAACGTATTCCCTCAATGCATGCAGGGACTTTTCTACACCGTATTTAATTTCACGAACGACTATCTGAGCCTCATTTTGGGAGGCTTTGTTGTTCATGCAGTTTTACTCTACGTGGCTTGCTATGGCAAAGAAACATCATATTTGCGTTTGCTGTGTTGTTGACATCTGATAGAACTTGATGGAACCATAGTCAAGCCATCGTTTAGCGATTGTTAGGTGGGTTATTCCATGGGTTTGCATGCACGTATCGATGTCGGCTACTAAGTGGCTGCAGATACCCATGGAGAATAACCCACTTCGCCATGTTTTCTCTTGTCTCAACCATGTCCCATGATGCAGTAAAGCATAAAGAAAAGAGTAGACTCTAAGACAGAGTGCTTGCCATCCGAAAAAAGATCTGTAGAAACATATAATCCAAGCCTATCAACAAGTACCTACTAAGTAGCTTGCCGTTCAAAGGTACCTGTCTCCCCTCACCAATGACCTGTTATATGGCTTTACAAGCATCTCATTCACTGAAAGGAAAACCTCTTGTCCCCAGCCGCATATTTGTCTAGCCATGAAACATACCCACTCGGCCACTATGCACTCTCCCGTCTGCTATCCCCATGACTATCAAACAAGGATCATGGACTGACATTTCACTCTGCAGAGCGGGGCTTTTCCAACCAACATCCAGATCGCTGCAAGGATAACCAGTATCTTTCCCATCCTATCGGAAATTCCCCTCCGGACTGTCATTATTTTCCCTATCCCCTTCCCTCTAGCAACGCGTTTAGCAACAAATGCCAAGCAAGAATGTTTCAAACAAAAAAGATATCAATAGGAGAGTGACTCATGATAGGAGACCAGGGTATGCAAGCCACGTTGCAAATCCAGGTACGCGTGCACGTGGTGGGAAGATCCCCCACTACAACACATCGTTTTGCCTATCTTGCGGTGTGACAGGGTCTCTACATTCGTTCGCTTCTCCAGCGTGCTGAGACTCTATAATCCCAGGACTTTGCCCAGGAGGAAAGAAGTCTCAGGGTATTATCACCTAAAAGATAAAAGATGAACCAATTTAGTCACTTTATGATAGGTAGCTCAGAATAGCACCTAGGCTACTTTATGATAGCAATAGAAGGCTGATTCTTCTGTTATTTACCTGAAAGAAACATAGAAGAAGTCTTCATACTAGCAAGGTTGACGCAAGATCTGGGTAACACAAGAAAGGCCAGGCGCTTCCGTCTTGGGCGGAAACACACGGCCCAATACCCCACGTATCTATCTACCCGCCAATCAGTCTATCAAACAACCACATAAATGTTTCTTCAGGCTGTTTAGTGTTGCATTTCTTACAACTTCTCTCTTTTTGTTAAGAAGTGTGGCGTCACAAAACAAGACCAGGGCTCTTCTATCAACAGTCCAGCCGCTCACCGATCTATGTAACTATCAAGCTTACCTGGTGTCCATCCAATCATCATTACCACTACACCTGCGACAGGCGTCATAGAATTGCCCTCTAAGGCTCAAGGCGCTGAAATAAAATAACATAGGTGCTAGTTTAAGCTCGAATACGGTGACTAAATTAATTCGTCCTTTATGCTCAGCAGCCACTTCTTCTAATACCTTGTCGCTAGTGTAACCGACCTTTATGCTCTTTGTTCGATAAACTTACCGCCGGTTACACACATCAACATACAGAAAGTAATAGAACCTTCCAAGCAATCAGAAATTCACAGTATAGATATAGGCCTAGGTATCCACTGGCCATGGCGGAAATGGGCTCAACACTCAGTATCCTCAAACCATCGACATCAGAAAACATGCCTATGCCTTTGAAATCTTGTTTGACCAACGGGGGAACTATCAAGGCCCGCTCACCTGTTGATGAAGCTGCGAAGACTGCATGCCTACAGGAAATCGCCAAGAAAGGAAAACTGTCCCCGAAAAGCGTTGATCATATTCTCAGCGAGTTCGCCCAGACTTTCGAAGGCACAGATATCCTATCGTCTAGCTGGTTGGATTTGCGCTACCCCAGTTACGAGTCTAGGAACGCCCCAAACAGATTCATTGCGCCTGTACTTCACACAGCGGACCGAGGACACTGGTCTCTTGTGTTCGTAAACTGCGAGACTCATATTAGACAATCAACTGTCAGAGTACAGCATTATGACCCTAAGCCAAATGACTCTCGTGCCGCGGGTGTCAAGGACAAAATCAAGAAATGGGCGGATGGCAATCGCGGGGACGACACTAAGTTCCTATTTGAAAATGCTGTAAGTTACCATCCATACTAGTATTTCGTTTGCTAACAGTATAAGACTGGCCCTCAACATGGGACCAGTGAGATGAGCGGTTTATTTATCATCATGGCGGCGCGAGCGTTTGTCCAGTTTGGACACACAAACCTAGTATGGGACGAAGAGCCCGTAGAATACATCAGAAGCATCTTGGAGGACAAACGAAAACCCAACCTACCACGTCAAGACTCGGTGCGGCCTCCGTCACGCGATGATAAGGGTGGGCAACGCTCTTCCGTAACTTCCCCCAAGGTCCCTTATACACCCAAGAAGAATTCTGCTCCAATTCCTGATTACAAGGAGGATGTCTTCGGGACAAGAGCTCATACCCCGTCGGTTACCACGCGAAAGCTCGCTGGGGACTTGGCAGGGAAAATGACTCCGCCAAATACCGATCGATCCATGGAGCCCAACTTGAAACGGCGCCGGACTGAGTCTGTTAGCCCGCTCAAGTACGAGCAGGTTATTGGTCTCGCCAACTCATATCCATCCCTCGCCGCCCTAATGGAAGCGAGCGAGCAGACATTCCTCTATCTTGAAACTACACAGAAGGCCCTCCTTGAAAAGAATGATGCGTCGGCTCGCGTTCAACAGCAGTTTGAGGAGTATGAAGAGGAGTATGACAATATTTCTCGAGAATACGAAACCCTCAAAGCACAGGTAGCAAAACATGAAAAGGCCGCCAACGATTATCTAGCCAAGATGCCTCCAGTCCCCAAAGGCGTGTTCTTAAGCGCTGAGGATATGATGAACATCATGGTCGCCAAGTTCGATGAATCTGCAGCGCCTACTAGGAAAGAGTTGCAGGGCAAGCAGGAGCTTAAGAGGAAGGCAAATGACCTTCTAGAATCTACAGATCAGAAGCGCATAGCTTTGGAGGCTGATGTACGCAGGGCGGTGGAGGCGCAAAGTTTGGCGGAGGAAGAGGCGAGGAAGGCGATTCGGCTTCATGATGAGGCAGAAGCTGCGGAGGATTACAGAAAGAAAATGCAGCTTGCGAAGGAAAACTCTGAAAGCAGTGATTGGTTGCAGAAGTGGCGGGAGAGACGTGGTGGTGTCTGATGCGAAGCAAGGTTTACGATTATTAGCAAAAGTTGGTTGAGTTTATTGGGAGTTTTGTTTCTTGTAGCATAGCAGGCGAATTGGTCAAGTACCGTCAACGAATTCCTCAAAATTCGGTCGGGGGAATTGCCTTGGATATTGTCTTGCCATTACATCTCAATCGCAGCATTGTCTTCACTCGAGCATGCTCAGCCAAGGCCTAATTGACCCCGCGCGACGCATGTTCAGACCTCTCTGCCTCCATGTCCGATGCTGTTCTTGGGCAATCCTTGTAAAAGGCTGAAAAAGCAGTCCCGTCAGTTGGGCTTCTGGAGAGGCAGGTAGGCTGATTGCTGTCGCCTTTTAGCAAACAAGACTGTCACGTACCACAAGTCCAATCACAAAACGCCAGGCATCGCTGCATCGCCTCACAAGGCGTTCTCACCCAGACAACACTTTTAAATCCCCGACCCCAGCATAATTTTGTTCTATTTCTCATATTATAAGCATTATCCACGATCGATCTAATCTAACTTTAACAGCTTTGTTCATTTCAGCGTCTAGCTGCAATACCGTCGACCATGAGCGACCTAGTTGCATCGACCAACAGCGCGGCGGGCAAGCCCCCAGGGCACGATATATTCTGTACCCCAGAAAACAGCGACTTCGTGTCCAAAGTCCCATACCATAGCCTCAGTAAAACCGATCACGAGATCCGTCTCCTCAAGATCCTACCCGACTCAGGATCAGGCTTCGTCGAATGCGAACTTCTACCAGCTGTGTCGCTTGCCACCGTCCACAATCAGTACCTCGCCTTATCATACTGCGCAGGCAGCGCAAAGAATACCAAGCCCATAAAAGTCAATGGTGTCAATTCGAATGTGTTTGCCAATATGCACCATGCCTTAACGATCGCTCGTCACTATTGGGAGACACATCCAGAGCTACCAGAGTTTCTGCTGTGGGTGGATCAAATATGCATCAACCAGTTTGATCTAGCTGAAAGATCTCATCAAGTTGGATTCATGAGAGATATTTACCATAATGCGAAAACAACTCTCATCTGTCTTTCAACTTCGGAGAGAAATGGTGACGGAATGAGATGGCTCGCCGAGCTAAAGGATATAGTCGCGCAGAGAACGATAAATGATTTTGACCGCTTCATCACGGACTCCAACACGGGGTTCGCAAAAGGCATGATTGGCTTTTTCGATATCGCTACTAGCCCGTGGTGGGGAAGAGCATGGGTCTTCCAAGAGTTCATGGTGTCGAAACACGCAACTTTCCTTTATGGAAGATATGTTATGCCTCATGACGACCTCAGTGAAGTGGCATCCACAATTTGCAGTATCATTGACTCCATCTCTGTCGCGCGATTGCTGAAGAATAGGCTCCCACTTCTTAAAGAGTCTCCGTATGTTGGTCAGCAGATGTTGAACTCTGCCGAGAAGATTGGTAGAATGTTGACGGCCAGGCGAGAAGAGCACAATACGAATGATCTGGAAAGACTTTTAATCCACACCAGGCACTGCAAGGCATCTGATGAAAGAGACAGGATATATTCAGTTCTTGGCCTTGCTAGCCCTGGCTATGGAATAATGCCGGACTACTCTCCCGAAAATGATATCATGAAGCTACTGGTAGAAACTACAAGGAGCATCATAGTGTTTGAGGATGGTTTATCGGTGTTATCGAATCTTGAATGGTTTCGTGAGTCAAAGAACGAAAGCGCACAACTGCCGTCCTGGGTAATCGATTGGAGGCACGTTATTCTTCCAATTCTTGGACCACCACATAATCAGAAACCCGAGATGGGCTATTTCACAAATCATAAAATGACGACCGGATCAATCGATCCTTCTTTCGCAGTGGTTCCACATCCAGGACGTCCAGGAACAACTACGACAACCCTACAAGTCTGGGGAATCCTATTGGACACAGGCTTTCAGAAAGTTGAATGGCCTGAAAATGAAGAGTGGAAGGGTTTCCAGAGCCTTTCATCTATATACGAGGGGTCTCAGCATTATATTATAGAGTCTTCCTTCACAGTCCGAAGGGAGCAAGAGCTATGGATCTTGTGCGGCGCTCGCCAGCCTTTCCTTTTAAGCCGGTGTTCATACGGATATCGCATATATATTCATGTCAAACCCAAGAATTCTATTTACGACGATGGGGTGATGAAGTTCCCTAGACTCATGGCCCACCAGGGCACTCACAATATGAATGAGATGGATTGGAGGAGGATCACTATATTCTGAACAAATGAAACAAGCGAAATGGTTGGAAACACATTTTGGGTTCACCTTGATACCGTGAGGACAAGTGCAGATACGCTGAACTTCGATGGTTGTTACCCGACTTACCGCTGTCCAGCATCGCCTGGGGACTTTGACGAGGGATCGGGTAAATATGTCGCGTATACCAGGTACAGATGCCAATGATGCATCCGAAGATTTAGCTTAAATCTTACAGAGGATACGCTGCGCCGTCTGCTCGAGGATCACTACCAGCCGACCAAACAGGTGTCCCATCCGGATCAACAGTGTATCTAATAATCTGGCCCCTTCCAAACATAGCCCTCTTCCACCCCTTAAGCACAACAACGTTGTGCCCCAACGCCTTCAATTCCTCGACAGTCTTTTCAGAAATACCCTCCTCCACATGCACAGTCCAGTCCAGCACATTTCCTTCATCAGGCATACCAGCGCCAATGCAGATTCGCGGCGCATCAAGTGCTTGTTGGGGGTTCAGGCCGAAGAGGACTTGGTTGAGTAGGACTTGCACGGTTCCTTGGGGTTGGTTATAGCCGCCCATCACACCGAAGGCGGAGTGGAGGGAGCCGTCGTTGAGATTTGTCGCCATGCCGGGGATGATGGTGTGGTAAGGCCTCTTTCGTGGTTCGAGCTTATTGGGATGCTTCTCATCGAGGGAGAAATTGGCGCCGCGATTCTGAAGCGTGAAACCGCAGCCCTTGGGGATGATCGCTGTGCCGAAACCTGCGTAGTTGGAGTTGATGAATGAAGCAGCGTTGCCAGCTGAGTCTGTCACGGTGAAGTAAACTGTGTCACTGCTCTGTAAAGCCGGTGATACGAAATCGGGGTTTCCAGGTTGGACACCATCATGCGCCTTGTTTGCATCAAAGATCTTGGCTCTCTCGGCAAGATACTCTGGCGAAATCAGGCCCGAAGTTGGGACCTTGGTAGTATCCGGATCAGTAACATACCAACTCGCGTCGGTGAATCCCAATCTTAATGCCTCAATAATCGCATGCAAATAAGCCGTCGAATTATGATCCTCAACTCCAAACCTAGGAATCTTGCCCATCTTCTCAAGCTGCTCGACAATTCCCAGGGCCATAAGCGCAACGATACCCTGTCCATTGGGCGGATGTTCCCATAGCTCAACGCCCTTATCCTCAAGACCTTGACCGCGGAACTTGACGGAGATGGGATCTGTGTTTTGGGTGCCTGTTTTGAGATGGTGCTTAAGGTCGTCGAGTTCGAGGTAGCCGCCTAGGTCTTGGACGACTTTGACGATTTCTTCGGCGATACGGCCTGTGTAGAAACCTTTCTTGCCGTCTGTTGCTAGAGCGCGGAAAGTGGCGGCGAGAGTTGGGTTCTTGAAGACTTCGCCAGGGCGCGGGGCGCGAACACCGTCTTGCGCGTTGGGATCCTTCTTGAGCATCTCGGCAAAGTTGGGAGAGGCGTTGCGAAGAAGCTTCTCTTGCGCTTGCCACTACATCTGGTCAACACACAGACTCTGAACCAAGGGATAGTGTACTTACCGAATGAGAAGCAATCTCAGTAACAGGATGCCCATTCTCAGCCAACTTAATAGCCGGCTCCAGAATCTGGCTCATCGTGACCTTTCCACTACCAAATCTCTCGACGGTATCGACCCAGCCAGCCGCAGCGCCAGGGACTGTCGCAGCATGGACGCCATGCGTTGGGATTTCGCCAATCTTGCCGTCTGGAATGTTCAGGCTCTTTCGGATCGTCTCGAGTGTCTGTTTTGAGCCTGAGCGGCCTGAGCCGTTGAGGCTTTTGACGGTCTTTGTTGCAGCGTCGAAATAGAGGAGGAACATGTCGCCTCCGATACCTGTGGATACTGGTTCTGTGACATTAAGACCGGCAGCTACTCATATCAGTACAGCGATTCGTGGGTTACTGTGAATTGTGACATACCAACGGCGACGGCTGCGTCCTGTGCTATGTTAGTATCTCATCCTACCGGGTCTCAGTGAGAAGGAACTTACAGCAGCATTTCCTCCTGCTCTCAGAACCTCAATACCACATTTCGCCGCATGAGGCTGAGGCGCAGCTACGATTCCCTCAGTGCTATGAACGACACTTCTTCGCGAAGGGAAGCCAGTGAAGCCAGCCGACGGCGGCTCATAAATGGATGATGTAGGAAGCGGCATTTCGACTCTTGCTCTAATTGCGCATTAACACTGGAACGAATTATAAGTAATGACGAATTTGAGGAAACTGGGGATATATATAATTTACCTAATTATAACCTCGGGTCAAGCCCGAAATATTGCTTTTTCTAACGTGGGGGATGGCGGGGTAATTGGGTGACCATGGAGAAATGTCGTGATAATCCATCCACGGTCGCCGATCTTCGGACATTGTTTGTCCGAAGGGTATTTAGAGGGCGCTGTTTGTGTTACATTCTTGATAAAGGCCTTTCTTTAGGGATAAGAGGGTGAGCTCTGGTCTGGTTGTAGGGTATTTTGAAAGGGTCAATTGACGTCATACTCGAGAGCTTGGATAAGTTCGGTTGAATCAATTAAACTGTCAATAAGACTGGCAACTGAACATGATGTGAACCGAAATCGTATATGATAGGGCTATGCAATTCTTGTGTACTGGTATAAAGAAGATAGAGAAAATAAGGTATAACTTGCGGTGCGCCGGCTTGGCGCGTGAGCCTGTTGCTCAATCGCATCCCCATAGCGCACCTCAGTTGGTGAGCTTCATCCCGAGCCTCATCGAACCCTACGATCTCATGTTCCCAGCAGGCTCAAAGACCAATAACCAAAGCCTGAGAAAATTATTAACTGGATGTTATTTCTCGTATAGCCACGCCGTATTTATTGCCTCAGTCATGGACTTGAAAGAGGAGGTTCTTGTTGGCTTCGGTTCTGACTTGCTGTAGATGGTGATGGAGACCTTCGCGGGTACAGACGCAGGAGACTACGTTGTTGAAGGGTCTTGATTATATGAACATCATAGTGTTCTCGCTGGGCGTAAGTCAAAGGTATCAACGTGAGAGATCTCTGCGAGCAATGTAAGTGAAGACTGAAGTGAGTGGTTGCATCGTGAGTCTTGGACTCTCTCGAGCTAAGAGAGATTAATGAGGATGGTGAAATCCCAGAGGACTTAGGTTGCGCAACACATAACGGCATGACCTGCTTCTCATGTCCATAACCACTGGTATACTGTATGGTAAGTGGTTCCGAAACGATATGCGACCGCGGGCATCTGCTTGTCGACAACGTTTGTTGTTTGCCCTGTTGTCCATTTGCGTCGCGATGATTGACTACCCTGTGCCGTAGGACGAGCCAACAGAGAAGCATTAAGCACAGATCGGTGATCGAAAAGCATTGGCCATACGTGATCAAGCTTGTCTTGGGACTGAAATTGACTAACTACTCGCTGAGCTCTCCGCTGCTCAATCGAGATCGTCAATCAACAACTCTCGCTCGCTCACCATATCAAGGCACGGACTTCACTGGCGAGACTCAAATCCGAGGACTCTGTAAGCCGTTTTATTCCCATTTGAAGGCGAGATGCCGGCCTTTTGTCCCATCCCGTGTTACGCCTCTGGCTCGCAACACCAGAGACAAAATGAAGCCTCCCGTGTGCCAAGCATCCAGACTCACTTCCAGTCGACCGCATGTCTAGAGGTTTACAAATCATTTCCAAGTCCGACAATATTTCGGCCCTCCCACAATGACTCAAACCCCTACATTCCAGCCCCAAGTCCAGCCAGATCAAGAACCTGGCTTAGACTCCCGCCCATCGCGGCGCATCGGAACCAACGATAACTTTATCGAAGCCATAACACATCACAGACATATTGCAAATAGTTAAGATATTCGGGTAGTGACTTAGCAAGGCAATTGCTTGGCAAACTGGCAATTGTCTGGGGAATCAAGACAAGCCACATACATAAGGACCGACACACGTGCTACCAAACAAGGCAACATTCCTGTCACTACGGAATTTGATAGGCTTCGACTAGTCTTTTGCGGCGTGTTTAATGCAGGGTCCCGACCCTGACCAGCGTTCCTGCATTCACGATTAAGCTTTTGACGATCAACTAAAGTTCAAGGTCTTTCTATAAGATGGAAGGGAAGCTCTCATCAAGTTGAGTCCTTCAGACAAAGTACACACTCATTCAAACCATTTCATTACTCTCAACCCAAACACTCCCTACATCTCTTTTACTATCATATAAAAGAAAACTACCACAATGAAGGCTGTCTACGCTTTGACTCTTGCCATTCTCGGCGCTGAAGCTTACGTTCTTCCTCCCGGCGCCGCTCCCAAGGCCAACTACGCTCTCCGCCCTTCTCAGAACAACGCCCCTGTCAGCAACGGCAACAGCGGTTTCGGCTCACCCAACAAGAACGCTGCTGGTACAAAGATCAAGTTCACACCTGGGGGCTCCAACTCTGGAACGAAAAACAATGTCGTTCCTGGCTTCATCGCCCCCAGCAAGCGATCCAAGTCTGGTGATGATGATGGTGATGACTACGAGGTCGGCGAGGGCTCCCAAAAGAAGGATGATGACGATGAGGAGGGTGTGATGTTCACCACCTTCTCTACCCCCCACTTCAAGATCGGTACTCCTAAGCAGAATGATACCCCCAAGGAGGACGATGATGCTGCTGCTGATTCCGATGCTGCTGATACCAAGGAGCGCAAGTTCAAGACTCCTAGCCACAAGAAGCAGAAGGGCAAGAAGCAGAAGCACAATGGAGACGATGACTCTTCCAAGACTGATGACAGTCCCAAGACTTCTGCTACTCCCAAGACTTCAAAGGAAGGTAAGAAGGCTGCCAAACAAGCAGAGAAGGATAAGAAGGAGGCTGCTAAGCAGGCAGAGAAGGATGCCAAGAAGGCTTCCAAGGGAACCAAGTCTAGCGCCGACGACAAGAAGTCTACTAAGTCCGATGACAAGAAGAAGACCAAGACCGACGATAAGAAGGGCAAGAAGAAGGCTTCTGACGACGACGATACTGCCACCAAGACAGATGACGACAAGCCCAAGGCTACTGCCGCCGCCAAGAAGTCTCACAAGTCTCACTCTCACTCTTCTTAAGCATATCTCTCATTTCACTCGATCAGATAATACTCTCATTATTTCCTAAATGTACTTAGACCGATAACTTTCCTTGAATAAAGAGGCGGGCGTTTAGTGTAGCTGTCAATAGTATCAGACTATTGTCTTTAGAATAAACCTTTTGTTGACCGAAGTATTTCCCTTTTCCATTTATTAATCGCCATCTTGACATGTATTTACTCTCTCCGCAAGTGGTATAGTCAATTCTGGTGGTGAAAGCTTCACTTACACAATTGTGGCGGCGTCTGCCGCTTCGGGATTGGCGCATCATTAAGTTTGACAGGATGGACCCTGCGTTCCTGTCCTGGCGTCCCTGATCGACATTATTCACGGCGTCGCATGTGGAATAGTGCGTCATAATACAGATGATCATGCTGGATTATTGACTAGATGTGAAGTCATCTTGATCAGTTGGCGCAAAGCTGATGCTACTATCAAGGTAGCTGGCTGGATCCGGAGAATGATGTAAACGACACTATAACCATTAGACTATTGTTACACTTCTATGAACAGCTTGGATGTCGGCCAGAAAGCTCCTCAGATTAACCGTTGAATAATCATCACTTTCACTACCGCCGTTCATACTCATACCAAATAGTCATCCCAGACCAGTCGATGCCCATAAGCAAGCGGCAAGCTCAGCCACACAAACACTGTCAAAACACTCATACGGACACAAACAGGAGACCCAGCCAACTCACAGCAGAAAGCTGTATTAACAGTCATGACGATATCGTCTATAAGTGTGCATAAAAGATATCCTAGCGTTGCTCCGCGTACCAAGCAACAGAATACGCCCAGTGACACGCAAACCACGCTACAGGAAATGATTAGAACATTAGCTCCCTCGTACCTGCCAGCAAGGATATCGATGCATAGCGCCAGATTGATTGTTAGACACATTGCTAACATTGACTGGACGAGGACGGGTGTCAGTAAATGCTTCTGATGTTTCGGAGACAACTAACCCTCAATACCCAACGACAAACTCTCGGTTCTCTGCAGCGGCCCCAATCAAATTCCCACGAGGGGGCATAATCGTGGGAGTAGTATGGCTGCCCAGAATGGCGACTTGACGTACGGCTGTGCGCTGATCGGCTTTGCGGACGTTGGAAGTTGCTTTGTAGTAGACCTTGACCGTCTAACCGTGACTGGTGACTCTTGTTTGGTTTCGTAGATTGTCTGGCGCCCTCTTTGCCCTCTGGATTGCACTTTCGGCCGTCGGTTGTGGAGACCTCGCGTCGTGGCTTCACTCCGTCCGCTCTCCTTTCCTTGGCTTTCGGATGATGTGGACAGTGGGGACTGATCTGATCACCACAAGTGGAGTACCAGTGATCTTGATCAAACACTCTCGGGTCTTCTATGTGCCGGGTGAGTTGCTTTGCTCGAGCCACAGCCCTGAGACCCTCAAACTCTTGCGGTACGCCCTGGACTGTGCTGAAGATCCAGGCAATCCAGTGATTGCTGAAGCGCATGAGAGGGGAGTTGTCATTCGCGTGCTCCTCGATCACCTTCCAAGGTCCAACGGGAGCCAAGGCGCAGTTATTGATGAATACCCTCAAGCAGAACCGTTGGAAGCCTTCGGCCAGGATCCCTTGGCCCAGTATCCATGCTGCTGCAGCGTTGGACAGCCACGGCTCTTGCATGTATACATCCTCACTTGCGCTGTCGAAGACTTTGGGATCTTGAACCCATCTGCAGAATAGTTCGAGGACTTCATGAGTTGTCTTCTGAATCACGATCGTGCGTGGTCGTTTCTGAGCGAGGATGCGGGACAGGTACCGCGAAGCTGAGCGGACCTGCTGTCGGCCAAGTTGGAATGACTCGGTATCGGGATCGTCGCATCGGAGCTTTATTGAGTCCTCCATTCAAGGCTTGAAACAATATAGAAGTCGATGGAAGCAGCGAAGTTTGCGAGCGAGTGTCCAGCCTGTCGTCTAGGGGTCTCGGAGGGCACTTCCCCTTGTGTCGAAACGCCAATTCGATCCGGAGTCGCTTCATCTGCCACCATAGTCAGCTATCGCTTTTTTCTCGCTGTTAGGGCTACTCGCAGCTCTGTAAAAATGTTCACTAGGAATCCTTCTCGTGAGTCTCAACTCCGTCTTGCCGACACTGGTAGTACTGCGGCCGCTAGCCTCTCGAGCGGAACATCGGACCAGTGAAGCTTTTTAATCCGGCAAACATGTCTCATAAGGCGAGGTTTCGGTGGCAAATGAAGGTAACATTGCAACAAACGGGAGTTTTGTGTTGGTTGCACATTTGTTGAGGCTCATAGATTGCGTTGTACGTAATTTCCTTCCGAGTTGTAAGACGGGAGTCTTGAGGCAGGAGCGCAAGGCAGCTGCCAGCGAGGAAAGTCGCAAGTGCCATCTCGACTACCCCACGGAAGAAACTCCCCGAAAGGAAGGACCTCGGATTCGTTACTGCTCATATTTACAGGTCATATCTTGCCTCCCAATCGGTTCCTGTACCAAGCTCCAACGTTGATCATACACTGTAACGAGATGCCACAAATCGTCCACCCAGACATCATCCGCCCAGCCCTCGGTGCTGAAGTACCTATCGGCACAATCTACGATGCAAAGCGCGACCAATTACTTCCAGCTTCAGGATTGCCTCCCATACCCCCAGAAGGGGTCATCTTGGCTTCTCCTTGCCCGATAGAACGGCAACATGAAACCACGACCTCGATCGGATCAAGCCATGCAGCCAGGTTCGCTGCAATGGGTATCGATCCAAACCTCGCAGCGAGCGTCCTCTCTGGCCTGGTCACTCCTCAGGGATCCGGTAACTTTTTAACGGATGGCACTTCAGAAAAGGATATCCTTTACGGCGCCGTTCGACGCATTTACAATACTTGCCAAGAGCGGCTGGATCTTTCCCCAGATTTGCTAGACATGTTAGCATACAACACGGCTTCCATGGCGGACCTTGGAAGTGCCTATATTGTCGTCGGAGTTACGTACGGACTTCAGAGCATCATTACGATGAAACATCACATCAAAAACCCTTCCAACAAGGAGCATGCGGAGAGGACTTTCCAGCATGATCTGCAAGCGGTATATGAAATCGCAAAGGCACGTCACTCCTACGATTTCAGCGATAACACAGTCAACAAGCGACTGACGCTCGAATACGAACTGAAGCTGTATACCGATGTGCAGTGAGAGTACGGTATAAACAAGCAAAGCCTTGCGCTCTTGTTTACCTTTCTTCAGAAAGGCCCCCAACAGATACGAGCTGGCGACGGTGGGAAGGGATACCCCATCACGTACAGCATGCTCCCAGTACAACCGCTGAAAGGGCTTCTTCCTGGAGCACGAGCACTTCCGAGTTTCACACCCACGCAAGTCACAGACATAGGCCCGATCCTCGATATCGTTGATCGGTTCAATGAAGGCAAAAGCAAGCTCGAAGACTACAAGCTGTTCATCCAGGGAAACAAGCATTATATACCGTATACTCATGTCGAAGACGTTGATAATGCGGTCTTCCAGATCTCTGAAGCCTTGGAAAGGTTTAAGAACGCCCTTCAACAAGTCATCATCGGTGTTAGAGATGGCACGATGGATGGCCGTTGCCTGCATGAGATTTATGCGAGGGTCGGGTCTCGTCCTGAGCAGTGTTCTATGATCGCACGCCAGCAAAGCGACAAGATCAATTTCATCAAAGAGGCTACAGACCATGGTGCTACATACATCGGCTTCAACGGACTTTCCACCAAGCAGATGAGCCTTCCTCATGATGGTCCTGTGCCATATGCTTTCGAAATCAGCAATGCTGCCATGAAGATCTCGACATCGTGGAATGCGCAGCGCGAGGCTTTTATGGAGTTCTTATTAAAACCCAGTAGACGCTGTCAGGTCTACATCATCGATTGCGACGCCCCACCAGAGTACAAGCATCTGGATGGCGCTCGATTCAGCAAAGTTGAAAGAAAGATTGAGGCGCCAACTCCACGCTTGGAGCGGGACCGTTCTATGATGGAGCGCGACGAGCCAGAAATCGAACCGGAGCCTCAAGTGCACTCTTACTAGTACGAAGACGGTACTCGCGGCCATTTGTTCAACCGACATTCTTCCAGCTACCCCCACGAAGTCTTGACGAGGCCGGACCGACCTGTTTATTACAACATCTTGGTTTTGGGCGAAACGGGTGTAGGGAAGTCGACATTCATCAACGCTTTGTACAACTATCTCAAGTTCGATAGCTTCGATGAGGCCAAGATGCGATCGGCCAGGAAGCTTGAATACGTGGTTCCTTGCCACTTTGAGTTCAATGCACCGAGTCCATCTGATCCATACGACTCTGTACGCAAAGTTGTCCGCGTCGGTCATAGCGATCGCGAGCGGAACGGTATTTCTGGCAATTCTGCGACACAACAGACAACTGTCTATGACATGCCATACAAAGGCATCACATATCGCATCTTTGACACCCCTGGCATCGGCGACACGCGAGGCCCAGAGCAAGACAAGGAAAATGTTCGAGGTATCATGGCCCTATTGAGGAACTACGAGGAGTTACATGGCATATTGATCCTACTCAGATCGAGCGAGACGCGCTTGACAGAGAGATTCGAGTTCTGCTTTCAAGAGCTTCTGAGCTATCTTTCTCGCGAGGCAGTCCTCAATATAGCGTTTGGATTCACCCACACTATGGGTTCTGGATATAGGCCCGGCGACTGTTACCCAATCCTCAAGCGGAAACTCCAAGACCTGAAGGTCAACATTGACTTGGGCTCTCAAACCGCATACTCATTTGATGCGGACAGTTTTCGATGCCTAGCGGCCCTATATCGGGAAGTTGAAGTGAGCGACGACAGTAGGTATTGTGAGAGCTGGGACAGGTCGAAGATGGAAGCGTTAAGGTTTCTGGAGCATGTTGGTACGCTCAAGCCGCACGATGTTGCACAAACAACTAGCATGGAAGAAGCACGCCAGGTAGTGGAACAGCTGGTAGTTCCCATGGTCCAGGTTTCTCAAGGAATACAGAAGAATATTGAGCTCGTCGCCGATAAACTGAAGGAGCTTAAGGACTCGCGTCTGACAGGGGATGCATTGCGAAAGAAGCTCCATGTGGACAGAATCGAGTTCTCGGCCCAGAAGCTTGAGAAGCCACGCACGGTCCGCAAGCACAAGGAGTGCTGTGACTACAAGACAAATTCCGATGGCGAGATTGTCGTTATATACAACTCCATCTGCCATCAGGATTGCAATCTTGCGGGTGTCACTGAAGACTGTGTGGGAGATCCCGGGCTTATAAAGTGTCGAGTTTTCAAGAAGAGCAGCAGGGGTCACTGCAGCAACAAAGGTTGCAAGCATCATTGGCAAGAGCATATGCATTACCGCTATGAACTCGAGGAAAAGAAAGCCCGGGTCAAGGACACCGAGGTTGAGCGTCGTCTCAAAGCCAACACCGATGATATAGCAGTGCGTCAAGCAGGGATACGTAAATTCCAGGATCTACAGCAGGAATACGAACATGAACAGAAAAAGCTACGAAGGGCGGCAGTACGTTTCGTAGTGTATCTCAAAGAGCACGCGTTCAAGCCTATCAATGATGCGACGGAGAAGTATTATCATCAACTCATCGAGGTCGAAGAGAGTAAGATCCAGTTTGGAAAGGACAAAAGATTGAACGTCGACCCGAGCATCAAGAAGCTCAAGCGCCTGAAGAGGGATCTAAATGCATATCTCGAGCTCAATGAAACGATCAACCGGGATATGCAAGATCCTCGCGGCTCGTCGGACGAGCCACTTGACAAGGACGGCGTCCAGAAGCTGAAGCATGACTTGTATAATCTGAAACATTTTGGCCACAGTTTGAAGAAGATGAAGATTGACATTGGGGCCTGTCAAGAGACTGTTCTTCCCGTGCGGTCGCATTGTCGGACGAAGTCTCAGGAGCGAAAGCCTGAGAGATCTGGTGATGGCGGGGCTCGGCATTCAAGAAGGCGGGAAGGGGAGTCTAGCGGGAGCAGAGATTGGAGGTAAGGTAGTGTTCTGCTTGTGGGCTATTGAGGGAGGCATACTGCAGGATATATCGTGTCCAAGGGCATTACTCACTGCTGGGCCTACGGAACCGTGTCGGTCGCATGGGAGGTATTGCGCTACGAGTCGAAACGGAGCACGCGCCGAGCAAACGCTTAAGGCACGCGCACTCGCCACGAGTCATGTAACTCTCAAGATGCAGCATGACATGATCTGAAAGGGCTGAGTAGCTTCAGGGGTGCAGATTGGTGGTACCTCGTACCTGAACACCACGCGGGTGCGAACCCCCGGGGGACGTCATCTACCCTATCAGTCAATCGATTCGATTGACTGTAAAGGCAGAATTTTACAGTTGCGGTCTGTCATTGCTACAGAAGTCTGTGTTTGTTCGCGGCGAGTCCGAGAGAACGACATATTTTGAGCGGCACAGCTCCCTTGGCGCGTTGGCTGTTGTTTCAAGTTTCAACATCGCTGCAGGCTGCAAGGCAGATTTGATGAGAACAGGCACCATTGGTGCTAATCACCGTAATGAAATATCATTCGACATAGGGGCTTGCATGGAAGGTCGAAGAATAGATTGGAACAGAGAAATATCTTTTCTGTTCATATATCTGACCATGGTGATAGCGATATTATTTCCGTAGCAGGCTCTTTTCCTCCAGCAATCATGGACTTGGGCAATTGCCGCTGCTTGCTTAGCCAGCATTATGCTATCTTTGAAGACACTAATTCAATCAGGAACCTAGAAGATACGAAACGGAGATTGAAGCGAAAGGGTCGCCGTAGAGGGGTGAATGATTTCCTGGCGACTCTCGATGATTTCCGCAAAAGCTTCAGAACAATACATGGTATAGCAGGTAACAAACTCCTTGATTTGGAGGATGACTATCATCAAGATGGTCTAGTCGAGATGGCTCACGCATATCTTTGTGTATTCGAGAATGGGTATCGGCATTGGCGACAGGGTTCGAACGATGGCACGTTGGAGTACCCACGAGATGAGAATGAGTGAATATCCCTCCACGAACTGCCGATAGAGCTAACATGATGGGAGTTAGGCTTTACTACAATATCATATGTCGCTTCATCAGGAAGAATACATTGGATAGTGGTAAAAGGTTGCGTTGTAAACGAGCACGAGATGGGGAAGATTCCGGACCACCTCGACAACGACCTCGACAATCGACCGAGACTGAGAGCCCAACACCTCCATATAGCGACTTATACGACTCGTGGGTACCTTCTCAAGTACAAATTTGCTACAGCGGCTGACCTATCTAGGAGTTCCAGCGAGAGTCCAATGCCTCCACCTGGTCACTTCGACGAACCGTGGGTATCTTGACACATATATTCTGTTACAGTAGCTCACCTATCTAGGAGCTCTAGCGAAAGCGAGCCATCGTCACAAGAAAACCATGTTCCGCCGCAGCACGAAGCAAGGCCGGCCGTTATCGGGCGGACCGACAGTCCCGATGAGCTGACCCAAGATGTGAGACCCACGTCGAATCCGAGACACTTGCTAATACTTTCTTAGCACTACGGGAACCAACCAGCCGTACCGCAACAGCGACAACTAAATAGAATACAGGATGAAGACGGTAATCTCAGAAGGATTAGCTTTGGTCGACCACCAAGTCCGCCCAGTAATCTGCATGCACGTACAATCTCAATAGGAACACAGACCGGAGACGAAGAGAGACGGCGGAGGGATGCCAATGCGCCTCCGCCATCGTCATATAACAGCTCCCAGCAAACCCAAAACCCAATTCGAGATAACCACGACAATAGGGCTGATGGCGCTGAAGATGCGCCAACTCCATCTTCCGTTCAAGAGATACCAAGACCTTTCAATCCTCCACAGGCAGCCAAGATTGACCTGGTCTTTAGCTACGACGTATTCCCCGGCCGAAACGTACCATTCCACCCAGTCGGTGATATCTCCACGTACTCTTTACACGAGTTCCTTTATGAAGTCAATTGGCAAAGTGCGCCCGACATGCTTCTTATTTGTCTGGAAGCTCCTGGGCGGACTCATATGGACTTGGTGTTCAAGAATGATGAAGATCATTTTGGACTAGTGATGCGCAGATACAAGCAGATCGCTCTGAGATTAATGGCTGATTATAACCGGTTGGAGATGAATGCTGTCATTGACATTACTTTTGAGCCGGTAGTGAAAGGACATAGCCACAGTATGTTATTTGATGCTTGGTGTAGGGCTGGAACAACGGTTTAGACGGTGGCGTTCAGCAAGGGATTTGATCATGATATAGATTATAGACATAGACCATATAGACATTGTTTACGATATCCTTTCGGTCTCGTCTGTCCGTCAACGATGTTGTGCCAGGGACGTTTCTTCGCCATGTATGATCCTCACATGCCTTTCTTTGCAAGTACCTAGCGAAGGTCCAAGACAGCATCCGTAAGGGCATCACAGAGCTTGACCTAGATCGTGACACTGCCAACAGGTAGAATATTCCACCGAAACACATCCACTTCCCACCTACAGGACCAGTCTTGAATGAGCGACACCAGTAATCGCACCTTTCTATTGCTTCTTTTGTGTACAGTCCATAACTTGCTATACAATGGTATCCATCCCAATTACATCATGTATTCATACACTCGCCTTCCATATGTACCTCTTTATTCCTTCTGCTCAGGCTCGCCCTCAATGATAACCTTCTTCTCATCAAAAAGCTTGGCCAAATCACCATTCTGATGCATCGAGACCAAAATATCCGTACCGCCAATAAAGTCCTTCTCAACATACAGCTGAGGAATCGTGGGCCAGTCGGAGTACTCCTTGATACCCTCGCGCAGCTCGGGGTCCTCGAGGACGTTGAAGGCGGCGAACTTGTCGGGGTTGACGCCCTGCAGGCCGAGGATCTGGATGGCGGCGCGCGAAAAGCCGCACTGGGGTGTCTCGGGGGTTCCCTTCATGAAGAGGACGACGGGCGCGGAGGATACGGCTTTGTCGATTGCGGAGCGGGTTTGATCGGAGAGGAGGCGGGCTTGGAAGGGTGTTAGAGTGATGGGAGCGCGGAAGGCTGTGCGGGCGGCCATGGGCCGGGCGGCTCGAAGGGACTAAGCAGATGTTAGCATTGGCTGGAAGAAGTGAAGTGTGTTGGGGATATTGTATACCGAGGCTACTGTTCGCGCAAACATTGTGAGAGTTGTGATGGGGAGTATGTGGTAGAGAGAAGATGCGCTGTTGGATGGTAGAAGTTTTGGTCGGGATTAGTGAGTGATGTCAAGGATGTTCCGATGCCGATCCCCGGAATTCAGAGTGGCGCTGAGACCAGCTGTGGCCAATTAGCGATGAGGTAATGGTGGCTTATCAATCGGTGAACATTGTGCTCCAAGAAGACATTGTGATGTGCAAATGATATAATTGTACATCTAACGTTCTAGATTCTGTTTATATTCTATGCGCTTTTATTTATCGTCCACGAAAGTGTGTCGGACTGCAGTACTACTACAAGTTCATGTCATGTCCTGATCGAACTCAAGGGTAGGCTCCCCAGCAGCGCCGGACTGATGGGAGGTCACCGGCTAGAATGTTCTGGCGCATGATGTCCTAATCAGAGCATGTTATTCATCTCAGACAATTGGAGAAATTATAAGATTCGGTAGTTCGGCTCAAGCCTCTTCGCTTGCACTTAGAGCTCGTGATACTGTCTGAATTATGATCTGACGCGGGGTGATGAGATAGCGGGGTCAATTCTGTGAGAACTCAAAAGCTCTGAGCGTCTTTCCAAGGGCCTTCAAGTCATTTCCAGAATCTCATAGTAGACTCACTGAATTTATAAAACCTCGATTGATAGTAACATATCCGAGGTCACAAATTCGACACCACTCCACCCAAGTGCAGCAGCCCTATCAAATCGCTTCCACCCGCTGACAAAACTACATCTCATCTCACCACTCACATTCACAATGCTTCACACTGTCCAATACGGGCACGAAGCCCATCACGACCAGACAATGCGTAACTCAACTGAAGCCCTCGAACTAGCCAGGAGCGATGGCAAGCGCCACATCCTTCTAGCTGCATCAGGTTCTGTTGCGACAATAAAGCTTGTCCAGATAATAAACGGTCTCAAACATCTAGAGAACATCTCCATCCGTCTCATCCTTACTCAATCAGCGTCAGAGTTTCTCTCGGGTCAAAGTCTTGAACAACCCACCGTGGAACAAGTCTCTCGTCTACCACATGTTGATGCTATCTACACAGATGCCAACGAGTGGGCTCAACCATGGAAACGCAATGCACCTATCCTGCACATCGAACTTCGACGCTGGGCAGATGTATTAGTCATCGCACCGTTGAGCGCGAATACAATGGCAAAGATCGTAAACGGCATGTGCGACAATCTTTTGACGTCTGTCGTTCGAGCGTGGGATACCACAGGTACCGTTGATGGGGTGAAGAAGAAGATCTTGGTAGCACCCGCTATGAACACGGCTATGTTTACGCATCCTATTACTGCGACACAGTTGAAAGTGTTAGAAAAGGATTGGGGTGGGGAGAGTGGTTGGTTTGAGGTTTTGCAGCCGATTGCAAAGAGTTTGGCTTGTGGAGATGTTGGGAATGGGGCTATGGTTACGTGGGAGAGGATTGTGGAGGAGATTGAGAAGAAGATCAGTACCTAAGGATGTTTATGTGTTGGAAGGCTAAACGGAAGGCATATGTGGCATGGACTTGGTGATTGTTATGGCGTTGGGGGGACAAAATGGATGGTGGACATGAGGAAGGAGCGACAATGCAGACTGGAAGGACTTGATACCACACAAGAAGATGAACAATAATTGAAACAAAGTTGAGATTGAATGAGGCACCTGCTTTTGGATTCTAATTGTTGTGTTGCTAAAAAATAGGGAAGGCGGTTGTGGTGTCTTCCTCCTGCCTTCCACAACAGACCCAAACCGCCCCTTCCTCATCAGCTCCTGCCTCAACCAAGTGACCAACAAAATCCCTTCCGACCACCCACCTCTTCCCTCTTCCCTTCCAATCTCCAACATACCACCAAGATCATCATCACAAACCGACGCCATGGTCAGAGGCATTGTTACCTCCGACGACAGCGCGAAGGGCGACAGCCCCCGCCTCGACGGCGATACCCCAGCGTCATCCCCTCCCGAAAAGCCCATCGCCTATAAGAAAAACATCTACCAACAGGTCCACGCCTCATTGGGAACCCGTCCGAATGAGCCCAAGGGTGACTGCCCCTCAACCCTTCGAGCTCGCCTCCGCGACGACATCCCAGCGACAAGCCCCCCCGACAAACCCATTTCCCACAAGAACAACACCTGCCAACAAGTCCATACTTCACTGGGGATTAACTCAAACTTTCGAGACCGCCTTCGCGACGATACCCCAGCGAAGAGCCCCTCCGACAAGCCCGTCCCCGACAAAAATAACATCTACCAGCAAGTCCATGCTTCGCTGGGGTCTCATCTGACTGTACCCAAGACCACCAAGAAGGTCATTCAGAAGCCAGAGAAAAAGGATCCCGCTGCCCAGCTTCGAGGTGAGTCGCACACACATCCTGCGGACCTGTCTGATGTCTTGTAGATCGATACGCCCGCATGGGATTGAACATTCACACCACTGCGATCGCACGTTTCCTGGAAGCAAACCGTCAAGTGGGAATCAAGCGCGAGGAGTACGTCAATAAAACTGAGGAGACACTGCAACGAAGCACAAGGCTCTACAACAACATTGCGTACCCCCTTGCGGCAACAATTCTCACTTCAGCAGACGGCCACCGGGGCAGTTTCGCCGTTCGTATCGCCCGTCTCAGGCAAGATATCGCTGCCGCCAAGGAAGAAATCACCCGACTCAACGACGAAGCAAACGAGTGTCGTCGCATCGAAGCCGAAGCGTGGAAGGAGTTCAATGGCAGTTTCCAAGAGGGTCAGGCGGCGAGTGGTGTTGACAGGGAGGCTAAGGCGGCTGCTGAGGAGTTCAAGGAGGAAGCTCGAGCTATCGTGAGAGACAAGTATCGTCTGCTGGAGGAGATTGACGCGGTATGTTGGTTCTTGAGTATTCGTCTGAATGGTACTGACTGTTGCAGGACTTCAAAGGGAAAATCCAGGAGGAGACCCAGCGGATGATGATGGACTTGCTTAGCGGTATTTGAGGGGCATCTGTAACGATGTTCAAAAATTTTGGGGGACATACATACGATTCGTCATGTAAATAGATATCACTGGACTTGAAATGGTCGTCTAATTCGTATCTCATTAACTATCTGCATCTGTCTGTCTTTGTCTCTTGTATCTTTTAAGAACCAACCGGTCTTTTTTATGTATTTCCCGCTAAACGCCATCCCATAAACAACTTTTGTTGCACAATTACTGTGTCTTCTCGGGGATGACAATGCCCCAGGGGTGCTGGGTGCGACCGTACATGATATCGCCCAACCAGCCCTTGAGCTTGCCAGTAACCTCACCAGCCTCGCCCTCGGTGCCCATGGGGATGTTGATGTCCTTTCCACGGTGGTGGATCTGAGAAATAGGGCAGATAAAGTACTGAACTTGTTAGTATAGTGTCTTTTTGAAAGGACTGGTAGGTGAACTTACGGCAGTGCCAGCAGCGAAAGACTCCATCAGTCGTCCCTCAGCATCAGCCTCCATAACCTCAGCGATAGTATACTTTCGCTCCGTAATCTCATACTCCTCACCAAGGCGCTCCCTAGCCATCTCAAGACAACTTCGGCGAGTAACACCATCCAGAATAAGCTTATCGTCAAGAGGAGCTGTGATGATCTCCTTCTTTCCATCCTTGCGCTTCCACACGACGAAGAAGTTACTCGCGCCAGCCTCGGTGCACTCTCCCTGAGTACCGTACAGCCAGAGAATCTGATGGTATCCACGGGTCTTGGCATCGGCTGTTGCGAGGAGAGAGGGACCGTAGTTGGCGCCGACTTTGGCGTAGCCGAAGCCACCGACCCACGCGCGGACCATGTCGTCGGGGGATGTGTGCAGACGCATGCCGCCGGGAGGAGCGTCCATGCGGGGCATGAAGGTTACGATGATGTAGAGGAGAGCTTCCTTGGGAGCTTGGACGCCGAGTTGAGGAGCTGTACCAATAACTGTGGGACGGATGTACAGGAAGCTTCCTGCGCGATCGGCGGGGAGCCACTTCTGTCCATCAACAGACAGAAGAGCAATCATAAGCTTCTCAATCTCAGCGGGTTCAAAACCAGGCAGAGAGATTCTTGTAGCGGACATTCGGAGGCGTGCAGCATTACGATCAGGTCTGAAGATTCTGAGCTTGCCATCATAGCCTCTATAACACTTAAGACCCTCAAAGCACTCGGTAGCATAGTGCAGAACGGAAGCAGTAGGCATGAGACTCAGAGGACCGTAGGGCTTGAGTTCAGGAGTTTGCCAACCGGTGGAAGCCTTCCAGGAAGCGAGGACCATGTGGTCTGTGGCGATGGTCTCGTCGCCTGCGTGGGCGGTTGATTCATCGGGGACGGAGCGAGGGGATTGGGTGTATGTGTATGTGAGCTTTGAAGCGTCGAGGGGAGCTTGGGTTGTGGGAGGGCCGGAAATAGTAGGTTGGGAGAGTTCTTTTTTGTGGATTGCTGCGGCTGTCAGGTTGACATCCTGAGTTTCGACTGCGGAGGGAGCCATGATGGAGGTGTGTATCAATGGACTTGAACTAAAGACTGGATGTAGAAGAAGAGAAGTCGAACGATAGGTCTAGACGGGATGTAGAATTAGTTCTAGAAAAGACCAAAGAAACAGAGGGGGACCAATTTATATAAGAAGACAACTCAAAGAGGTACCTATGACTGTTTGCTTCTACGTTCCGCGCGGGTCACGAGCAGTAGCAGAAAAAAAGAGTCCGTCCCCGCCGATAAACCCCGGATAGACCGTCTCTGCCCGCGCCGCTCGGCTCCGGGTTCGTGATATCCACTTTGTTAGTTAAAAAGATACAGAAATCCCTGGTCATGCGTGTATGCAGATGATAGGTACCACACCAACTTGATTGGGGAGGTGGTCAATGTGTCACACTGGGGGAGATCCAGTCTATTGAGTTCCACTCTGGAGGTTTCTGGAGGGGTTCTGGAGATATCGAAGATTCTTTGCAAGGTTTAACCTGACAACAGAGTGTATTGTCATGACGATTGAGGAAGGTATTTTGTTCAATTGATGGATTGCTTCACACATTGGTAGGTAGTACACTGTGTTCCCGGCCCGGAGTTTGCGTCTTATCGAGATCGCTTACACGCTGCATGGCTAGCTCCAAGTTGTGTTCTAATCACCTGGTTTGTACCTTTCTATGTACTACGCCCAGTATGACTCTGCTTCCGTAGTGTAACAGTGTGTCCTCCGAGCGCGGAATAATAGACTCTACTGAATAGCCTTTCTCCACCGCAAGGGCGCGATAAAATAAGGGCGTAACAAACAATTGGTTAACACCTACTCTCTTATCAACAAACAATTCTGCAGCAATCATCATGACAGGTTACATGCAAGAATAGTCATGTGCCGATAAAAAATCCCTGTCTATCAATTCTGACACAGAAAATCTTGATTACACGCGTCTTCTATCAATTTTTTTTATGTGAGTTTGGTAGCGGAATTGAGTAACTGGTCCGTGGGTAGCCGTCAATTGCCTTGTGTCGGGTTCGTCATGAGGTCATGCCGCTCCAATTGGATGGGACAATTGAGGAAGGAGATAGATTTGACAAGGTTGCATTGCATTGCATTGGATCGGGGTTTTTTTTTTGTTGAGGTGTCATGATATACAAGTGCAGTATTGGCATGGTTTTGGTCATGATCAAGTGATTACTTTTTTATTTCCTGGCCTGTTGAAAGACCCCAAAGCCTGACCGCCACATTAATTACAGGTACCCTATCATGCCCCCGGGTTTAGTAGGTTGGTAGTCTATCATGCCCTCTCAGCCTCCTTCTGTCTCTGCTCCTCCTCCAAAATCTCCCTCTCGCGCGCCGCTGCTTCGACACCTGCCTTGACGCCCTTGGCTCGTTGACGCGCCTCGTACATATCACGACTCTTCATAATGCGCTGCACGATTTCTCCAGCGTTGACGTGCGAGAATGCATGGGTGCCGACTTCGCGCATGATGCCCATTGCCTTGGGCGCTGTGTAGGGATCGTAGGTCAACGGCATGAAGGACGTAGGACCGTGGTATACGGCGTCTGGGAGACCGCGGGGAAGGGTGGTTAGGTAGGTCTTTGTAGGAGCGAAAGGAGCGCCGAATACGACTGCGTTGATGTACTGCATCTTGTCAGCTTTGTTAGAGTCTCAAGGAGGGGGAGGTTTACCTTGCATTGGAGCACGCAGAGACCGCGCTCGAAAATGTTCATGATGGGATAATTGATGCCCTTCCACTGGTTGATGACCCAGTCTTCATGAACACCCACAACGACGTAGGCTGGGGGATAATCTTCGCCCTTGCCCAGGCGCTCATTGACAGCCTGCTCATCAAACCAGCCATCCTTTCGCGCAAGCTCTTCCTCGGCAAGCATAACCTGACGCAAGAACTCAATGTGACCGCTTGAAAAAAGATCATATCCTCCATCAACGTACACAACACGCTGTCCAGGCTTCGGGCCAGGTCCTTCAATAAGCTGACGAAAGCTACCCCTCTCATCATCAGCGTCCTCCGACTTGGCCTCTTGAGACGCAGTCCAGAAGAACACTTCAGCACCGGGTGCTTTTCCTGAAGCATCAGTAGCGTAGAGCTTCATGCGCTCAAGCATAGCTTCACCCTCGGCCTTGCGCTCTTCAGGTGTGCCATGACCTTCTTGGCCAGCGAGCTTCTTCTCGAGGGATTTGATAAAGTGGGTTTTTGTGCAGAGAAGCATGCGGCCTACAAGATCTGTAGTGGAAATTCCGGGGGATCGCTTTACGACTTTGAAGCGGCCTGCTTCTTTTACGAAGCGGTAGCAGTCGTTTCCGTCAGAGTCGGAAGTGATGTCGTCGCCGTGGACGACGTATTTGCAGCCGTAGTGGGTGATGTAGGGGAGGGAAGTGACGTAGGGTGCGTGGCCGACTGAGCGGGTGACCCAGCGACAAGCGTCAGTAGCAGCGAGTCTAAAGACCGTCAGTAAGTGAAGATGTTGTCGCTTGGCTATGAGAATTACCGTTCTGGGAGGGTCATGACTGTAGGGCCTTTGTTGGCGAGGATAGCTTCATCTGAGTGAACACCTGCGTAGAGCTCATTTCCTAATTGGCGAGCCTGAACGATGGCACCAGCGTGGCCTGGAGTGGTCAGTTAGTATCTAGTGAGTAAGGGTCAAGTGAGAGATGAGATTTACCGTGATGGAAAAAGTCAAAGCAGCCATCTACCCAGATTCTTCCTTCGTACAGCTCAGTCGCAGGTTCACCCTCAAGATGAAGCTCATCTGGATCAACCGAGGGGTTAGTGGGGTCAGAAGACATGGTGGCGGATGAATTCTCTGTGCAAGAAGATAACAAGAGTGAGTTAAAGGGTATACAATAATAACAGACTCAGTGATAGAAATGCGAAAACGAAGAGAAAGTCAAGAATGATGAACGTGATGTCTCTTCCAAGATTAGGGGTCTTCTGAGATGAATTCAGGTACAATACGTAACTCAACTGAGCTGTTGGGGACTAACAATTTTAGAGGGTCATGATTGGTCAGTTTGGGGTGCGAGGTTCTGGACTTTAATGAGCTCGGGAGCTCGGCAAGCTAGTGACATCCAATGCTGTAGCCTGTACCTATTTCCGTAATTTCGTATGGATTTGTGAAGGATTTAGTGAGGATCTAATTGTTGAGGTTCATGGGTCTACGTAGGTTCCATAAAGGGTTGTGGGATAATTACAGCCCGTGTTTGCACAATCACATGTGAAGCCCCGCTAGTACAGAGTACCTAATTATGGCAATCTCATTTTATCCATGCTGTTCAACAAAAACACCAATCTCTTGGCATAGGGGTAATACAATCACATTCACAACATATGACTAACAAATCAAGTTCTTCATTCAAAGAGTTTATCCTTCTAGAATAAATGATGCATCAAACCATACGTCACTCGTGCTCACATTGAAAGCGCCACAACACGGATAAAGTCAGACTACAGATACGCAGTGTGGCATGAGATCGCGCGCTATTGGCAGAAGTGCGCGCCATGTTGTTGGTTCATCGTTTGACAGATGACGATGAGGCTCTTTCTGCAGGAACAATCCTTTAGAGTTAATCTTTAATTACTGTGGCAGTTGTCAGTAGATAACATACCCATGGGTGCTGCACCACGTTGCAGTGCATTATAGGCAAAGACCAGTCCATCTCGCGCCCACGTGCTTCTCGTCCTTATCTCCATCTCAATTCCCACACTATAACTATCCTATATAGAGTATCCCTCGCCGAACACCAAGAATTAAACAACCCCCAAACCCTGTTTGTCCCCACCGACTCTTCCTCCACGTTTCCCATCAATTGGCTCCGATCTTTACCTTGCTCGCTCTACGACCCTCGGGCCAAGATGCCCCCAAACGGGTGCAAGTTCGTGGGGTAAACTGCACGATGATACCCTGCAGGCGACACAAAGCGGTATATAAGAGCCTTCAATTGCTCTTCGTCGACAGACAATTAGACTCAAGCTTCAATTGACCTAACATCATGAAGTTCACTACCGTCTCTACCCTCCTCGCCCTCGCGCCATCGGCCCTTGCGGATTGGCATTTTGCAAAGGGCAAGGAGATCAAGTACACTTCTGTAGAGGGCTTCTTTAAGCAAGACGATCCTGCTACTGAGCCTAGTACTTTTGACTACGTAAGACCTCCTCTTCTCCTCCCCTCACTTTCCCTCAGCGTACTAACATGACCAGGTCGACTGGAACTTCGGTCTTCTAAACCGCACATACCCCACAGATCCCAAGAACCCCCGCAAAGGCTACAAAACACAATGGGAGCGCTTCGAGCAATACGTCAAGCATCTCAACCGCAATGCCTCTCGTGATAAAACGCGGTACAAGGTTCTTGTCATGGGACGTCATGGTGAGGGGTGGCACAATGCTGCTGAGTCTTACTACGGAAAGGCAGCTTGGAACGTAAGTTACTCCCGTATTTGATGAGATTGGATGTGGTGCTAATGAGTTTAGTGTTACTGGGGCGTTCAATCTGGTAACGCCACTGCGACGTGGGAAGATCCCCTCCTCACACCCGCTGGATTAGCAGAATGCTACAAGGCGAATGCGTACTTCAAGTCGCGCTACGAGAACGAGGGCATGCCTTTCTTTGAGAGTTACTACGCTTCTCCCCTCGCTCGCTGTATGCAAACAGCGCATTACACCTTTGACGGTATCAAGCTCCCCAAGAACAAGCCCTTCGTGCCTATCGTCAAGGAACTTCTCCGCGAAGGAATCTCTATCCGAACTTGCGATCACAGAGGTAACAAGACTTATATCAAAAGTTTCACACCCAAGGTCAAATTCGAGAAGGGCTTTGCGTTTGAGGATCCGTTTTGGACGGGTGTGAAGGGTGAGACGGACGAACATCAACTTGAGCGCAGCAAGGAAGTTCTCGACGATATCTTCACCAGCGATAACAATGTTTGGCTGAGCATCAGCAGTCACTCTGGAGAAATCACAAAGTTGCTTGCGGCGCTGAACCATCGTCCTTTCAGACTTGCTACAGGCCAGATCATTCCTGTTCTTGTCAGGGCGGATGTCGTGCAGGAGGAGCCTACTTCTACGTTTGTTTCTTTCACTGCTGAGGCTACTTGCAATGCGCCGCCTGTGACGAGTGTTTGGCCTGGTGGTTGTGTTTGCTCTAACTCTACGACGTTGGCTACTGCACCTGCGACGGCGACATGATTGAAGAAAGGAAATTGACATTGATCATGTTGTGATGACTAGACTAGTACATAGGAGATTCATGCAGTGATAACTAGTACATAGGAAATACATATCGCTTGACTAGACAAAGGAAATATGATAGCATGCGTTCATCCTTGCGGCTTGTTGCCAATCTTGCCGCTCATATCATTTAAACAACAGCGCCAGATGCGCACTTAGCTCCATCACCGTTCAAGTTCAAGATAGCGCCTCCCTGAATAGCTTCAGGATTAGCCCCAGTGGCCAAGTTGAACCTCCATGTCTGACCCAAGATGTTCTCCTGTGCGAACAGCACATTGTTGGGTGCAGCGATAGTAGCACCCCAAACCAGATTGAGCGCTGTAAGGAGAAGTCCGGGGTAGGATCTGAAACTTGACCAGGTATTTGTAGATGTAGACCAACGAACAATGTTGGTCTGTAGGAGACCTGACTCAAGGACCGATGCCTGGACAGAGTAGAGATAAGTGCCTCCTCCGGGGACATAACTCCAATCACCGACGCCGGTGAGCAGATCTGCCGCCGAAACGCCTGTCGCGATTTGTTTACCAAAGTTCGAAGCACCCTTTTGCAGATTAATAGACCACCATTTCTTTCCACCCTCTGAAACGAACAGGCGGCCCTGATCATCGATATCACCCATGCTAATCGACTGCGTTTGGAGAATAAGTGGGAGAAGTTCCCAATTGCCGTTGCTGGCAATACGGATGAGCTGCGACTGGGGACACCCAAGTAGACCACAAACAAGATTGACAAGAAGACCCTGGGTTGCAAAGCCATAGATGTAGCCGTCAGTAGGGTTGAATCCGACACCGTTAATGCTGAGACCGGGACCGACGCGATCATAGATAATCGTTCGGGCGCCGGTGTTGAGATTAACTCTTGTGAGACTGGGGCGGAGCAAGCTTGAGACGATGTAGCCGAAGCCGTCACAGTTGAAGGTTGGCATGCCGACGGGTGATGCGAAGGTGGATGTTGATGAGCTGCTTGATGTAGTGGTCGGTGGTACAACGACGGCAGGGGCAGATGTACTTGTTGATACAGCTGGTGCGGCGCTGGTAGAAGAAGTTGACGGAACCACAACAACGGGACTGCTTGAAGATGGCGATGCAACAGGAGCAGCTGCGCTACTAGATGTAGACGTCGCTGCAGGGGGAGCGGCCGAGCTAGAAGAGCTGACTGTAGTGACAGGAGTCTCCAAGCTCACCGACACCATCGAAGCAGAAGAAGGCGTAGCAACAAGAGTCTGAACAATAACAGTGCCCGGCTCTCCACTTGCCGTAGGCGGTACGTAAAGCGTAGTCTCAGCCGTAGCCGTAGCTGCAGCAGCGACAAAGATCGTTGTGTTTGTCGTGGGAACGATCGGTGCGGGTGTAGTTGAAGCAGATGTGATCGGGCCAGTCGTTGGGACAAGAGTCTGCACGATAACAGTTCCTGGCTCTCCACTGGCAGTAGGTGGTACGTAGAGGGTCGTGCCAGCAGTAGCCGTACTGGGAGCAGCCACAAAGATCGTAGTATTTGTCGTAGGGACGATTGGTGCAGATGTGGTTGCAGCTGGTGCGGCGGTAGTTGGAACATCTGTTGGTGTTTGAATGAGGACTGTTCCAGGTTCACCTGGTGCAGTAGGAGGAATGTAAATTGTTTCTGTGCTTGAAGCTGACCCTCCGACTGTACGGGTGATGTTTTGTACTGGTGAAGCTGAGGTTGGTTCTAGAGTGGTTGTTGGCGTTTGGATGATGATCGTTCCGGGTTCGCCGGACGACAAGGGAGGAACGTAGACTGTTGTGGTGATACCTGCTGGACCGCCTACCGTTATTGTAACGTTCGCGATAACGGATGCTGATGTAGTTGCAGGAGCTCCAGTTGTAGGCGTTTGGATAACCACTGTGCCGACTCTATCGGGATCATCTGTTGCAGGTGGGTAATAGATAGTCGTCTCGACTGAACCGGGACCACCACTGTAGAGTGTCGTATTCCTGCCAACTGACTCGCTGGCTGAGGCTGTCGGTGTTTGGATGATAACCTCGCCAGGCTCACCAGAGGCTGTGGGAGGAATGTAGATGGTCGTTGTAACCGAGGCAGGTCCTCCAACAGTTCGAGTAACGTTGTAGGGCTCGAATCCAGAAGTAGGAGTCTCAATGACCACTGTACCCTGGGCGCTCGTTGCGTCTGAAGCAGGAGGGTAGTAGAGTGTTTGCGTGGTAGACCCAGTGTAACCACTGTAGACGGTAGTGTTGGGGAACCTCACGATCACAATGGGTTCACCACTAATGGTTGCAGTGGTAGTGTCAATTGGTGAGGCAGCAGGGGTCTCGACGATGACTGTTCCAAGGTCTCCGGGCTCTCCAGGGGCCAAGGTAGTCGTTCGTTCAGCGGTAACGGATGCGCCGCTGTAGATGGTAGTGTACTCGATCTCATCATCATCCGCAGCAGTGGGTGTTTCAATGACGACTGTACCAAGATCACCAGGTTGACCGGGCGCCAGAGTGGTGGTTCTTGAAGCAGTGACATCTGCACCAGTGAACACAGTAGTGTACTCAATCTCATCGTCCGTAGCTGTAGCAGTAGGGTCTTTGTCGCCATTATCAGCAGTAGCAGTCGGTGTTTCGATAACCACTGTGCCTAAGTCACCAGGCTGGCCAGGTGCCAAGGTAGTTGTTCGGGAGGCAGTTACTGGACCTCCAGTCAGAATTGTGGTGTACTCGACCTCATCGTCAGTGTCTGTAGCAGTGGGTTCCTCTTCTTCTTCAGCACCAGTGGGCGTCTCGACGATAACAGTACCAAGACCGCCCGCGGTACCTGGCGCCAATGTTCTGGTTGTAGACGCTGTAACTGGACCACCAGTGAAGATCGTAGTATACTCAATCTCAGCATCAGAAGCCCCGGTGGGTGTCTCAATGATGACAGTGCCGAGACCACCTTCAGTGCCCGGAGCGAGGGTCCTCGTTCTAGAGGCAGTAACTGGTCCTCCGCTCAAGATTGTCGTGTATTCAATCTCTTCCTCGTCATCTCCAGGAGCACCAGTTGGTATTTCGATGATCACAGTACCAATATCTCCTGAAGACCCTGGAGCAAGTGTGATCGTTCGTGAACCTGTCACTGATCCTCCGGTGAAGACCGTCGTGTACTCGATATCTTCATCGACAGGAGCTGTGGGTGTCTCAATGCGAACAGTGCCAAGTCCTCCCGATGACGCCGGAGAGATGGTTGTAGTTCGAGGAACATTCGCAGGACCACCAACAAAGACAGTCGTGTATTGATCATCGTCCGCAGATCCAGTTGGTGTTTCAATGACAACGGTACCCAAGTCTCCTGGAGAGCCAGGTTGAAGCGTTCTTGTGACACTTGCAGTAACAGGGCCACCACTGAAGACCGTTGTGTACTCAATCTCGTCTGTAGGAGTAGCTGAGGCCTCATCGTCGTCATCATCAGCTCTTGTGGGGGTTTCAACGATGACTGTGCCGAGTTCATCGGAAGAGTCAGGCTGTAATGTAACTGTGCGTGTAGCAATACCAGACCACCCTCTGGTGGTGGTCGTATACTCAATATCTGCGCGATCTGTAGCAGTAGCAGATGGTTCATCATCGTCATTGTCGGTTCCGGTGGGAGTCTCGACTATAACTGTGCCAAACTCGTCAGAAGAGTCAGGCTGGAGTGTGACTGTACGTGTAGCAGTACCAGACCAGCCTCTAGTAGTGGTAGTGTACTCAATCTCATTCGTATCATCTGTAGCAGTAGCAGTAGTTGAAGCCTCGTCGTCACCATCAGCCCCCGTAGGGGTCTCAATGATAACCGTACCAAGCTCGTCGGGAGAGTCAGGTTGAAGCGTGACCGTGCGTGTAGCAGTACCAGACCACCCTCTAGTAGTGGTAGTGTAGTCAATTTCACCGGCGTCATCCGTGGCGGTAGCTGAGGCCTCACTATTGCCATCATCAGCTCCCGTGGGGGTCTCGATAATGACTGTTCCAAGTTCATCGGGATCATCCGGCTGTAAGGTGATTGTGCGTGTAGCAGTTCCAGACCCGCCTCTAGTAGTAGTGGTATACTCAATCTCTCCATCGCCTGAAGACCCTGTTGGGGTGACCACGATCTTGGTGCCGAGTTCACCAGGGGAGTCGGGCTCCTGCGTGATTGTGAGAGTGGCCGTTCCTGATCCACCACTAGTGATAGTAGTGTACCGAGTCTCATCACCATCATCACCAGAGGATCCTGTTGGGGTGACAACGATAACAGTTCCGAGTTCACCGGGGTCATCAGGCTGTTGAGTGATAGTCCGGGTGGCAGTTCCTGACCCACCACTAGTGATAGTAGTGTACTCAACTTCGTCAGCATCGTCTGTTGCAGTAGCTGAAGTATCAGAGTCCGTGGCTGTCTCGTCTGCATCACCATCATCACCACCAGAGCCTGTAGGAGTCACCACGATAACAGTTCCAAGCTCATCAGGTGAATCAGGTTGCTGCGTGATAGTGCGAGTAGCTGTGCCCGAACCACCACTAGTGATGGTAGTATACTCAATCCCATCACTATCGTCAGTAGCAGTCGCGGTTGCTCCGCCATCGGTGGCTGTCTTTTCATCTTCATCACCACCAGAGCCAGTAGGCGTCTCGACGATAACAGTTCCAAGGTCATTGGGGGAGTCAGGCTCCAAAGTGATAGTACGAGTAGCAGTTCCAGATCCGCCTCTGAAAGTGGTAGTATACTCAACGCCATCATCAGCGGTTGGTGTCACAATGATAATAGTATCGAGCTCGCCAGAAACTGTCGCCGATACGTATCTTGTTTGTGGAGCTGTCACAGATCCACCGGTGTAGACAGTCGTGTTGGGTCGACCTTGAGGAGTTACAATGACGCCTGTAGGTGTCTCTACGACGACTGTACCAGGCTCGCCAGATTCGCCAGGGAGGGTGATTGTAGTTGCAGCCGTTACTGGACCTCCCTGGGTAATGGTAGTAGCTATCTCCTCCTCCCCATCGTCACCACCAGTTGCTGAAGGTTCTTCGTCGTCGCTGGACTCGGTTGGTATCTGGATGAGGACAGTGTCTGGAGCGCCTGATACGCCGGGAATAGTGATTGTTGTCGCAACAGAGACAGGAGCACCTGTAGTGATCGTGGTAGCCTCAACGCCGGCACCTGAGGTAGTTGGTGTCTCGATAAAGACAGTGTCAGGACCACCTGAAACTCCAGGAATGGTAGCAGTAGTAGCAGCAGTTACAGGGCCACCACGAATGATGGTGGTATACTGGACATCCTCGTCATCGTCAGTCGCTGAGGCTTCAGGTGTCTCAACAACGACAACATCTGGCTGACCGGCTGTACCAGGGATGGTGATAGTCGTGGCTGCCGTGACAGGGCCGCCTCTAGTAATGGTAGTAGCCTCGACCTCCTCATCGTCAGATGAACCAGTGGGCGTCTCCACGTAAACTGTATCTGGCTGGCCTGATGCCCCAGTGACGGTGATTGTAGTCGCCACTGCAGCAGGTCCACCTCTAGTGATGGTGGTAGGTTGAGCTGCACCGGTAGTTGGGGTTTCGACATAAACTGTATCTGGTTGGCCCGATACGCCTGTCACAGTGATCGTTGTTGCGACTGATGCTGGTCCACCTCGAGTGATCGTAGTAGCACCAGCCTCTGCAGCTGACCCGGTGGGAGTTTCGACGTAAACCGTATCTGGCTGACCGGATGCACCAGTAATCGTAATGGTTGTAGCCACAGTAGCAGGCCCGCCTCTAGTAATCGTAATAACCTCGTTCTCGTCACCAGTCGCCGAGGGTCCTGTAGTCGGAGTTTCGACATAGACTACATCTGGCTGGCCTGAAACACCTGTAAAAGTAAGGGTAGTTGCAACCGAGCCCGGCCCACCACGAGTAATCGTAGTAACACCGTCTTCATCGACAGTTTCAGAAGCTGCGTCGGTCGGAGTAACAACATAGGCTGTACCGGGCTGGCCGGAATTGCCTTGGACAGTGACAGTTGTCGGTACTGATGCAGTTCCACCACGAGTAATGGTGGTAGCCATAGAGGTATTGATATCGGCTGTGTCTGTCGGGGTCTCGACATAGACAGTGTCCGGTTGGCCTGATGCGCCTGGTATGGTGACTGTGGTCGCAACCGAGGCTGGGCCACCGCGGGTAATTGTTGTAGTCTCGGCATCATCCCCAGTCTCAGAGGCCGCGCTCGTTGGAGTTACCACATAAGCCGTACCTGGCTGGCCTGAGCTGCCCTGAACAGTGACGGTCGTTGCAGCTGAGGCCGGTCCACCACGGGTAATAGTACTGGCAATAGATGTATCGATGTCGGTCTGCCCAGAGGATGTCGGGGTCTCGACATAAACGGTATCTGGTTGGCCAGAGGCGCCTGGAATGGTAATTGTGGTTGCAACTGATGCAGGGCCGCCACGGGTAATTGTGGTAACTTCAGGTTCATCACCACGAACATCTGACGCGGAAGCGGACTCTCCAGCCGATCCAGTAGGAGTCTCAACGTAGACAGTATCAGGTTGACCTGAAGCTCCTGTGACAGTGATTGTTGTTTCGACTGAAGCCGGTCCGCCTCTGGTGATCGTAGTGGGCTCGACCTCATCATCATCACCGTCAGTACTAGAAGCCGAGACGGCGGCTGATCCAGTAGGGGTCTCAATATAAACGGTATCGGGCTGACCTGACACGCCTGTGACGGTGATGGTTGTTGCAACGGACGCTGGTCCGCCTCTAGTGATGGTAGTGACTTCTGCTTCATCGTCATCGTCATCGGTGCCAGAGGCAGAGACGGCGGCGGATCCAGTGGGGGTTTCCACGTAGACAGTGTCTGGTTCTCCAGATGCGCCTGTAACAGTGACTGTTGTTTCGACTCTAGCTGGGCCACCTCTGGTAATTGTAGTGGCCCCAACACCGGTCGGGGTTTCCACGTAAACAGTATCCCGACCTCCAGGTGTGCCCGGGATGGTAACAGTTGTAGCGACCGAAGCTGGCCCACCTCTAGTAATTGTTGTGGGCTCAAGTCCGTTATCACCAGTCTCTGAAGCTGTGCCACTAGTAGGAGTTACCACGTAGACAGTATCTGGTTCTCCAGATGCACCTTGGACAGTGACCGTGGTTGCGACAGAGGCTGGCCCTCCTCTCGTAATTGTCGTGGGCTCAAGTTCACCATCGGTTTCCGAAGCTGCGCCGCCAGTGGGTGTTTCCACATACACGGTATCCGGCTGATCAGGTGCACCAGTCACTGTTATGGTTGTCTCGACTGACGCGGGACCGCCTCGAGTGATTGTTGTGACAGCGACATCATCATCACCAGTCTCTGAAGCTCCATTACCAGTAGGAGTCTCGACATAGACCACGTCGGGCTGACCAGATACACCAGTAACAGTAATTGTAGTTGCGACGGAAGCTGGGCCACCTCTGGTAATAGTGGTGACTGCGTCATCTTCACCACTGGTGTCATCGTCGGTCTCTGCCGGGTCATCTCCACCAGACCTCGTCGGAGTCTCAACGTAAACAGTATCAGGCTGTCCAGAGACACCGGTAACAGTGATCGTCGTCTGAACAGCCGCTGGGCCACCACGGGTAATAGTAGTTGCCTCAACGTCGTCACGAGCATCAGAACCTGTCGCTCCACCAGCAGTAGGTGTGATGACGAAGACAGTATCAGGTTCGCCCGATGCAGTGGCAGATACAACTACAGTTCTAGTCGTACTTCCTGAACCGCCACCAAAGACAGTAGTACTAGAGCTCGTAGTCTCTGCACCCGTGGTTGGCGTCTCGATGAGAACTGTATCCAGTTCTCCAGATGCTGTTGCGGAGATGACTCGAGTGACAGGAGCAGTGACTGGACCACCGCTATAGATTGTGGTAGCTGAAGCAGGGGTTACGACGATGACCGTGCCGCTCTCGCTTGGGTCATCGGGTGGAAAGTAGATGGTCTCTGTAGCTGTTCCTGGTGCTCCAGTGGTGATGGTAGTGTTTCCAGGACCGCCAGTTGCACCAGGAGCATCAGTGATAGTTCCGGTCTCAGATGCATCAGTATTATCACCATTGCCTGTAGGTGTCTCGATGATGATAATACCGCCTTCGCCGGATGCTGTGGGTGGGATATAGATGGTCGTGGTAACGCTGGCTGGACCTCCACGGATGATAGTAGAGTTACCACCCGAAGCAGTAGGCGCAATGATGATAGGGTCATCTTCAGCTGTACCAACCGCTGGAGTATCGTCATCGTCACCTGTTGGGTATTCGATGATGATAGTTCCACTCTCCCCGGAAGCTGTCGGGGGGATGTAGATGGTGCTTGTGGCTGAACCGGGTCTACCACTCGTGACAGTAACGTTGCCAGGAGAAGTAATCGTAGCGTCATTGCCGGTTTCTGAAGGCAGTGTACTATCATCATCGTCTGTAGCTGTCTGTCCGTCTCCAGCACCAGTGGGCGTCTCGATGACAATAGTACCAGGCTCGCCTGTAATTGTAGCAGGAACGTAGCGAGTCTGGGTGACAGTCGCAGGACCACCAGTAACTATGGTCACATTACCAATGCCTGTAGCTTGAGGTCCAGATGTGGGAGTCTCAATGACCACAGTTCCTTGCTCGCCAGACGCAGTAGCAGGAATGAAGCGCGTCGTGGTAGACGAAGCAGGCCCACCGGTGTAAATCGTCACGTTACCACCAGAAGTAATAACTGCAGTAGGGCTACTACCTCCAGTTTCTGTGATTCTAGAGTCATCATCACCATCACCATCGTCACCAGGTCCAGATGTAGGTGTCTCAATGATGAGTGTTCCAGCTTCGCCAGAGGCAGTAGGAGGAATGTATACAGTCTTGGTGACTGAATCCGTGCCACCTCTGTAGCTAGTGAAGGTAGTTGTTGCTTCAATTATGTCAATGTCGGTGATGGTGATATCACCCGTTTCCTCTGCATCGTCATCATCCGTGGCACTAGCATCGGGTCCCCCCGTGGGAGTGATGATGATAAGGGTACCAGGTTGACCAGAAGCTGTAGGTGGATCGTAAATCGTTCTCGTCACAGAAGCGGGACCACCACGGTAGATAGTAGTGGTAGTAGTCGCCGAGATAACATCGTCAGGATCACCAGTCTCTTCCGCATCATCATCGTCATCACCTGTTGCGCTAGCTCCGGAGCCCCCTGTGGGTGTCTCAACAATCAGAGTTCCAGGCTCTCCAGAAGCTGTAGAAGGGATGTAGATCGTTCTTGTGGTAGAAGCAGATCCTCCCCTGGAGCTTGTGACTGTAGTAGCAGCCGATATGACATCTTCGTCGTCACTGTCGTCGCCACCACCGGCATCGCCAGTTGCAGAGGCCGCAGGCCCATCCGTTCCGAATTCGATAACAACGGTACCAGCTTCTCCAGAAGTACCCGGAGGGAAGTACACAGTTTGTGTGACAGACCCCGCGATACCGCTGGATACGGTGACATTGGGAAGAACACCAGGCGGTAGACCAGTTCCCGTCACACCATCAGTTCCGTCATCAGTCTCAGTGGCGTCAGGATCTTGAGTCCCTCCAACCGCTGGACTCTCAATGTACAAAGTACCAGGGTCACCTGAACTAGCTGGCGGAGAATAATAAGTCGTCGCCCTAGTCCCGATACCCTGGAGAATCACAGTAGTAGTCGACGCAGCAGAAATAGCATCGGTGGTCGCAGCAGTAGGGTTTGCGGTGAGGCCACTGGAAGATCTAGGAGTTGGTGTTTCAATAACAATTGTTCCGGGCTCAGCTGTCGTAGTAGGTGCGATGTAGAATGTTCTTCGTGTCGTTGCAGGGCCAGCTCTGAAGAGAGTAAAGTTGGCTGTCCCGGTAACCGACGCTTGTGTGGTTTGGAAACCTGGGGCTGTTGCTGCAGTTCCAGTCTCGGTAAGCTCGGTCTGTGATGAAGGAGTCTCGATGACGACGGTCCATCTGTCGCCGCTTGATGTTGGTGGGATGAAGATCGTGCGTCGCGTAGAGCTTGCGCCAGATCGGTAAAGTGTGAGATTTCCTTCGGCGTCAGGGTCGATGATGCCGCTGGGGGCTGGTGTGATGATTGCTTCGGAACCAGTAGCTTCGTCTTCGTCGGAAGCAGAGTCGGCATCTGTTCCTGAGGCAGGCGTCTCAACGATGAACGTTCCGGGCTCACCCGAGGTCTCAGGCGGAATGTAGATAGTTGTCGCCACGGTTCCGGTGCCCGCTGTAAAGATGGTTGTACCAGATCGGGTATCAGTAGCAGTATCTTCATCGTCATCTCCATCTCCATCTTCATCCTCGTCTCCGGTGCCAGTAGCAGTAGGAGTAGCACCGGAAGCAGGTGTCTCAATAATAATGATACCCGGCGCGCCTGAACCAGTCGGGGGGATATACAGCGTCCTGGTAGTAGAGCCAGTGCCAGAGCTGTAAACAGTCTCATTAGGCCTGATATTATTCTCAATAGCAGAACTTTCACTGAGACCATCATCAGAAGCGATTGGCGTAGCGGTAACAGTCGGCGAAACAGTCGCAAAGGTTGGTGTCTCGATAATGACAGTGCCAGGCTGATCAGACTCTCTAGCAGCAATGTAGAAGGTTCTTCTCTGAGGGCTAGGACCAGCTCTGAAGAGTGTGATGTTGGCAGTTCCAGTAATTGCGGGCTCGGTAGCAAGGACATCATCTTCTCCACGGGCAGTCGCGCCTTCAGATTGGGTCTCTGTACCGGGTGTCTCGATGATGACAGTCCATGGTTCGTTGGTGGCCTCTGGTGGGATGAAGAGTGTTGTTCTGAATGGCCCGCGTCCGAGACGGAAGAAAGTGACTGTTGGCGAACCTCGGTCGGCGTCGTCTGTAATGGTAGCTTCGGGTCCTCCTCCAGATCCGCCGGTGGTGAGTTGGCTATCATCTTCGGTGTTTGTGCCAGTAGCAGATGCTTCATCGTCGGTAGCGAGGTCGGAGTCAGAGGGCTCGCTGCCATCATCTACATCAGTCGCCGATGGTTCGCCAGCATCAGCACCAGTGGTGACACTAGGCTCGTCGTCATCATCATCGCCAGCCGCACCAGTACCAGCTGCACCAGTTCCAGCAGGTCCACCTATTACTCTTGTGCCAGTCTCATTAGCATCACCAGAGTCTGTCTCAGTAGCTTCATCGTCATCCGAAGCCCCAGAGGAGACACCAAGTCCAACAGTTACGCTGACTTCGATGCCAGAGTCGTCTGTGGCAGTTTCCCCAGCTTCGGTATCGGAGTCATCAGCATCCGTGGCAGATGGACCATCAGAGTCGATGCTGGGTAGAGGACTGGTAGGGACTGGTACCTGAGGACTTATCAGGCTGACGTCGTCGTCGTCATCATCTGTGCCAGTCTCTTCAGCTCCGTCTGAAGCTGTCGCCGAGGCAGCTTCTCCGGCTTCTGGATCCTGGGGGCCAACGGTACCAGTCGCACTGGGGTCCTCGTCCTCCTCATCGTCCTCGCCTGAGCCAGTGCCTGTCGATTGAGGAGTACCATTATCCCCAGTCGCGGTACCTGCAGATCCAGTTGCTGAAGCCTCGTCATCGGACGCGGTAGCTGTGTCGTCAGGATCAGATCCGTCCGATGCAGTTCCGTCCGTTGGCTGAACAACGATTGGCGGCGCATTAGAAAGCACTGTAGTAGCCTCATCATCTTCGTTATCGTCACCACCAGCGGTAGTGGATGTGCCCTCGCCACCAGCAGGCTGTCCAGTAAGCCCCGGTTGGGTGGAGGAAGATTCCGTATCATCTTCATCGCCATCCCCAGTGATGAGAGACCCAGCAGCTTGAGAGGTAGTCTGGCTACCAGCATTCGACGCACCAGAACTAGACGTAGTAGCGCTTGAGGCTCTAGCAGCATCATCATCGCCGGCAGTGGTACCAGTCGTCGCGTTTGTTGTTCTGGCAGTAGAAGATGTCTCCTCATCGCCCTGTGGCACACGATCCGACTCAGCGACACTTTGAGAACCAACGAGCGTGTCGATAATGATGACTTCTCGTGAAGTAGTGGTAGTGGTCCGCGTTGAAGCTGCTGAACTTGTGGTTGTTGAAGGCCTAGAAGATGTAGTCGACGATCCTTGGCTCACTGTTTCGCCGTCTGGTCGAGTGTTTGCGCCTGGTGAAGTTGAAGCTCCAGATTGAGAGGTTGATGAGCCGGATGCCGACGATGAGCCGCTTCCTTGTCCTGATGTCAATGTGGTACTCTGTCCAACAGCGCTAGAGCCACTTCCGATGTTGGCAGGCTCGCCTGTGAGAGATCTAGTCGAAGAAGAAGATGCAGTCGATTGTGTCGAAGCGGACTGCGAGTTGCTGGCAGCCTGGGAACCAGCCGCAGCCTGGCTGGATCCCGAAGATGTTGAGCCAGCGTTGTTTCCACCTGCAGAAGTCGAGCCAGAAATGCTTCCACCAGCAGCTGCAGAGGATCGACTGGTAGACGATGCAGCACCACTCTGATCTTGACCACCAGCCGAAGACCGTGTGTTCTGAGCACTTGTAGTAGTTCTACTGGAACTCGAATCACTCGCTCCACTACCACCAGGTCGCAGAGCGGTATCAATGGTGTTAGTAAAGCCAGACGATGATGCAGCTGGATCGGGGTTGACTTGGGGCGGCGCATTCGTCAGGATAGTAGTAGCATCCTCTTCGGCGTCAGACGTAGTCCGGCTGTTACCAGCCCTTGTGGAGCTCGTGCTGTCTGCAGGGCCTGGACTACCACTGCCCCAGCCCTCGAGTTCCCCATCGACGCGGCTTGATCCAGTGCTTGTTGAGCGGCGAGTTGTCGTGGACTGGTTGTTGGTGAGAGTTTGGACAACGTCGGCGGTAATGGTGATGACTGTGTTGCTTGATGTAACGACGTAGGTGGTGGGTGTTGTTCTGATGATCGGCGATTGAGTTGATGTCGAACTTCGGGAAGTGCGTCGTGAAGATGACCTATTATCATCATCATCGTCGATATCGTCGCCCTCTGAACCATTACCTCCTTGTGTACCACCTTTGAGCGGGTCGTCGTCGTCGTCCGAGCCGCCATTAGAAGCGCTTCCCGTATTCTGAGAGGAGCCAGCGGATCTTGTGCTGCTTCTGCTTTGGTTGCCGCCAGAACCTCCACCTGAGCCACCGTTGTTTGAGGTGTCGTCCTCATCGTCACCGGGTCGGCCTCCTCCATTTCCAGCGGTACCTCCGCTACCTGAGCCTGATGATGATCCGTCACCAGAAGCATCATCGTCGTCATCGCCAGGTCGGCCGCCATTACCAGAGGTATTTCCGGTTCCTGGCCCCGATGATCCATTTCCAGATGAGCTATCGCCGTCGCCACCTTGAGATCCAGAACCGTTGCCCTGAGTACCTCCGCTGCCAGACTCTCCGCCGCCGTTGTTGTTGGAACCTCCATTGCCAGAGCTTCCTCCTTGGTCGGAGCCTGAGGAGCCAGATCCAGATCCGGACGAAGAGCCAGAGCCGGAGCCCCCGGTGTTCGAGCCAGTTCCTCCTTGATTGCTACCGCCAGCAGAACCACCAGAGCCACTGCCAGAGCCAACTTGGTTGCCGCCGGATCCTCCAGTAGTGGGAGAGTTGTTGTCGCCGTCAGGTGTCAAGACAATAACAGTACCGGGGTTTCCGCCCTCGGGAGGAATGGTAAGGGTCTCTCGTGGTCCTTCACCACCACCCTGGGATCCGCCGGGTCGACCTTGGACACCACCAAAGTCGAACCCATCGTCATCCTGATCAGTTCCATCTTGGCCGCCGTTCGCGCCGCCGGCGGAGCCATCATCAGACCCAGAACCTGATCCCGATCCTGATCCTGAGCCTGAGCCAGAGCCAGAGCCAGAGCCAGAGCCAGAGCCAGAGCCAGAGCCAGAGCCAGAGTCTCCGAAGCTATTAGGCACGCCTCGAGTAATAGTCGTGTACGAAACCGCTCCCTCAGGACGAGTGCGCGTAGGTGGGAACGCTGTACCGCCCTCACCTGTAACTGGCGCACCAGCAGGTCGTCCGTTGATACCTCCAGGAGGAGTCTGAATGAGAACAGTACCGGGCTTCGTTCCTGTCGGAGGAATCGTCGTTCGAATAGGCGCTGTCGGAGTGACGCTTCCCTCGGCGGGTTCGATGATGGTCACGTAACCTGTCGCATCTGTCGGTTGAAGGGTGATCGTTTGGCCAGCGAGAAGGCCGAGAGGGCTCAGGCCGTTGGAAGCCAGAGGCACAAGACTCAAGGGCGCCAATGTTCCGGGTACTGGTGTTTGGATGATGATTGTGCCAGGTCTGTCGCCGCTCGGTGCGACCGTAATTCTGATTGGGGTCTTACCAGTGAATGAAACGCCAGCGGGTTCAATCACGGTGACATAATCGCCTGCTGAAGCTGGTTCGAGAGTAATACCTTGTGGAGATCCATTAATCGATGAAGCAGGAACGTTAATAATGACGGATCCTCGGTTCGTGCCAGTTGGTGTAATGGTAACCAGCTGAAGTGATGCAAGCGTACCGGAAATAGGCTGCAGCACAGTAACATAACCAGTCGAATCCTGCGGCTCCAGCGTCACAGGCGACAAAACACCCAATGTGGCATCCGTCCCAAGAGTTTCTGGCGTTTCAATAATAATCTGACCCGGCCTCCCATCCCTCGGCGGAACAACCTGTGTAACCGGAGCAGAAATAGGCCTATCACCCGTATACGGCCTTATAATAATAACATACTCCCTATCATCCGTCGCAGGAATAACCACATTCTCAGGCGCCGACGAACCACCCGGCTGCTCAACAATGACAATACCCGGCTCATCGCCCTGCGGAGGAACAGTGTACAGGGCAGTTACTGAACCTCTGTAGGGCTTTGTGACGGTGATGTAGTCTGCGAGGACGGGATATACCGAGACATAGGTGTAGCAGACCCCTGAGAACTCATTGTTAATGTTCAGGACTGACCTATCGTTTTGAACGCCGAATTGGGCGTGGCATGTGGCTGCCCAACTGGCGATGAGAAAGCGCTGTAGCAAAGACCGCATTGTTACGACGGCTTGCACAGCGTGGATTAGAAACAAACAATAGTATAATATGGTATAGAGAAGCGAAATAGGGATTCATTCACGCGTCTCGCGCGGAGAGAAGCATAGTAGGGATATAAGCCTGTCGATCTTGCGTCGCATCCGCATTCAGGGCCTTGTGCCACTTGATAGATTGGTAGAATCATGATGTACAAATGCATGGCTACAAAGGTATTGTCACGCTGGATCTGGGTTGCTAAGACGGAAGCCTCCATGCCAATCGATCGAGTGACAGCGGATTGGATTCCGTACTGACACACACGTTCCTGCATAGAAACCCTAAAACGTTTCTGTTGAAGAAAGAGAGGTCTCGGCCAAAAGGGTTGCTGGACCGGGCTGTTGGTCCCTGGAATGCTATCATGTCGCCGTTAACAAGACGACAGTATGCCATGAAAGGAAAGGCGTGTGAAAGTACGAGGAAAAGAGCCGAGATAAAGTCCTCTTGTATGATTATTTGATTGTGTAACAATGATATTATTGGGCAAAATACTGTGCGGACAGTGCCTGGTTTGCCTGGTTTGCCTGGGCTCAGGGTGCCTGGGCGTATCTGCAAGGGGCCGGATCTGCTTGGTCACGTTGAAGTCACATTTATGCAAGTGATGTGTACATAAGTCTCTGTCCGAGCTATCCCTCGCCACAGATGCTTTTTTTTTTCACTCGTCTTCCATTCACAAACGACAGAACAAGACTCTTCTGTCTCTCATCCATTGGAGACGGACATGGATTTGTCACTCGCAATTCCGCAGTAACCAGTCAGGCTTGGAAATCGGTAGCAGGCACCGCAGATGATAATATCACTCAAGACAATTGAATCGAGAGCGTCGATCTGAGACAAAATGACAGCTTTTGTGGATATCTGTCTCACTGCCATCTCCCTGACGTCCCACTAGCTCCGGAAGCCAGGCTCCCTAGTTCTCGAGGCTAACAATTCTGACAGAAGCTTATCTTTCTCTAAATCCGGTAGCTTACCTGCCATGTACTTAAAGCTGTAAGTCGACGCTATACAATAAGCTAGAGGGCGGCCGCCGGGAGACCTTACTGCTTTATGACCTAGGTGTGCTGTGGTACAGCACATTCCAACGTGGACAAATCTGTCACATCGTAGTCTGGATTTCGTGTTACACAGGTCTTCCATCGGGACTAGCGCGGGAGGAAAAGCTTCCGCGACTTGACTGCGTGCGGTTACTTTACGATCTGTGGCTGGATCTGGTCTGGATCGCTGGGATGCCTGGGCCTTTTGAGCGGAGATACCACATGACCCTTGTATTTGCTACTACGATTTTGGGATAGTTGCATTTTGTGTAACACAGATGTAAGACACTCATAATACTGGCGACTTTGAGTCTGGATTTTGTTATCCGTAGTCCACGTGGAGGAGGTTCATAGGCTGGTTAATTGCTTCTCGGGTTCTCAATGAGTCCTTGTTATGGTGTCAGTTCTTCACTGGCCATATGTTCGCTGGAGATTTGATCCCGCTGTCTACAAAAGAGCTCTTACCTACTACTCGCCACACGGGAGCGATGTTGTCATGTAAATTGTGTATCCAATACGTAATTGAAACCATCACTGTGCATGAAACCATACGCTGTCACTAGCATTTCTTACCAAGCACGCCTTTTCTTGGCGATGGTCACCCGGATTCCGGACGGCCCGGATCAGCAACGAGGTTTTGTCTTACACTAAATAGGTTATCCTTATGCCAAGCTCGTTTGTCTACAAGGAAGGGTTACTTTATTTGACCCGGAGCTGCAGTCCAGGCCTCAGCTGCCATTGTGCTTCTCTGTGAAAAATTGTAGACTGCGGTCGAGAGGAAGAAGCAATCGCCATTTTGAAAAACATGCGCGTACTCGGGGCTTTCACGCCAGGGATAAGACCTTATCTGCGACTTGAGAAAGTTCATCTTTATGCAAGGTACAATGCAGGGGTTCGGGTAGATGTGCAGGCCTGCTTTCGTCTTGTGTGGCACGTCATGTTCAGATCAACGACTCAGCTGCCAATCAACTCACGGTTTTCTGATTACTGACAGCCTAATTGTTAATGGAATCTTGGAGTCCATTGCGTCTGATGTCTCTCCAGAGCGAGTGGCACTCGTACCAAATAATGGATGCATCTCATGCAGTTGTCGGTCTCATCTGTTGAATCGAATAGCAACGTACAGGCTTGGCTTTCATTTTCCTTCATGTCGTCTATAGGAATGGAAAATACCGAAACTACAGCATACAGAATCAGGTTACAGTATGGTGCGCATCAATCAGGCAGCTATCGTAAAATCGTCCTGTCAGTTTGTGCCACGGTCAATCATGAAGTCACAAGCTTGATCTTGCTCATAGAGCTTTTGCAGATCCGGCACTCAACAGCACTACATCCGAGCAAATTACCATTAGCTCCAAGATAAGGTTATGCCACCAGCGCACAGGCATTCGATTTGGTCACAATAACCGCCCAGAACTTAACTGATCGGCTCTTGAACCTTTTTGGACGGAGATCCAACGGAAACATAGCGCACACAGACAATGTGGCTTAAGATGTGAAGCACGATATTCGCCTACTGGACCAATGGTGCAACGTGGTAGAAGTGGAAAATATGTGATGTGCTGGTCGAGTGTCAATTGTGTTGAAGTACAGGGTATGTAATCTGGGATTGCCTGTAAACATTCCCTTTTTCCTTCGCAGCAAGCAGATATAGTAATACTAAATAGATAGATCAGATGTTGCAGAACTCTAAAAACAAGAAGAAGAAGCATCTTGATTTTTTCCATCCATCTTGGAGGATTATTGGTTCGTCGTTCATGCAAGCGTGGTTCACATTTTCTGGTTGCTATTGCGGGGGTCGTCGTCAAGCTTTCAATGACAACGAAATATCCTCACCAAGTAGTGCAAAGACATGAATTCAAAGCTCAAGTGACATAGTAGACAATCTCAATCAACTTTCAAGGCTTTCACAACCGTGAAGATGGCGGCCAAACTCTGTGAGTACCAATTACAGACTGTTCTTTCAACCAATCAGAGCCACGCCCGGTTAGCTCAATCGGTAGAGCGTGAGACTCTTACGAGTACGCGATCTCAAGGTTGCGGGTTCGACCCCCGCATCGGGCTGTTCCTATAAAAACGATTGCAAACATCGTGGTTCCTTTTTTGCATTTTTTGCGCAAGTGATCTCTCAATGCATTTGATACTCTTGCATGCCGCAGCTCCTGGTAGGTGAAGCTGGGGTCCGTAGGTATGGGCTTTCGCAAGCTTCAATGTTTAATGTCTTATATAGCATGTAAACTTTTGTTGAAATTCACTTTCAACTATTTCAAGATTTACGATTCTCCACATGCTTCCTGAAAGCTTGATATTGCAAGAGGCCACTCTTACTGAGGTTACAGTTGGCACCTTGTGGTAGGCAGAAGAATATTTCTTCATCTATTTCAACCTCTCCCTTATTTATTCCCGTGTTATTTTCCTAGATTTTAACTTCGAAATCCCGCAAGATGACGCAGGATCCTCTTATTTCCATCGTTGAAGATTCACCGGTGCGGGACCTAGGAATATTTCCCCGAGATCTTCCTCTAAGCAAACCAAGGCATAGAAGTTATATCAGTTTCACATTGTTGGTCTGAGCTTCTGTCCAGGAACAAGCACCGACCCTTTCGAACCTGTTCAAGTGAAATATCCGCTGATTTATTTCCTAATAGGCCTCCTGCATAGCCTATTTCCATTTCCATCTCAGACCGGATTGCTGATCCCAGCAGCTGACCCCCAAAATGCCGCAGCAGCACATGTGCATTAGGCATCAATCTCACAGATCATACACTTTTTATCTCGCGCATCATGTGATACAGCCTAACGGCAGGCAGCACATTATGTCTGACTTCGTCATGCGAGTGACAAAAACCATGGTAGAGATGCATTTGTGTATCTCATTCACTGGCTCAAGAAGTTACACAAATGCAAGATCTAAATCAAGGCTCTTCAATATGCCTGTCGAAAAAAAGAAAAGAAAAGATAACAAATAGATCTTCAAAATGATATAATTGTACATCGTATCTATCCATTAGCCCGCTAAGGGTCTCGCTGACCCTGACATCCATCCTTGCTTTTCCAGTGGATCACCAGAACACGTCAGACCTGTCCCCCAGATCCAGCCCTGCCATGGCGTCATGCCTCCCGCCTTTAGCTCCAAACCGGTCTCGTTAAATACTGCCTAGCCAGGACCCTGAATTATATGACATTTTTTATGGTGTTTCTTTTCTGTTTTGAGTAAACATGCCCAAGAGAACACCGTCGTTGAGGTCCAAACCTCCTTCGGTGAGGAAACCCCCTCCAACTACTCATTCAAGACCTACGAGTTCTCATGGACCGCCACCACCACCACCTTCGAATCCTCCAACTTCGAGGCCTCCTGCTGCTGAGAGAGCTAGATCTCACGAGACTGAGAGTCGAAGGCCGAAATATCCTCCCACGTCTAGACATTCTTACTATGGTCGTCCAACACCAAACGACCGTCCAGCATCGACAAGGAGGGATTCAGGATATAGATCCGTTTCGCCCCGGGGTCGACAGCCTCCTCCTCCACCACCTCCAGCGCCTGCAGGAAGGACACTCGGACGTCGCGTGACGAGAGATTCAGATTGGATGTCAGAAGATGAAAGCAGACCTACTTCTCGACGACGAACTCCAAGCCCTCGTCGTCAAAGACCGGACGCTCGAACTCGTGGACATGACACGCCGCCATGGCCTAGTTCTCCGAATCTAGCTAACGCAAGGCCTGCCATGAGATCTTACCCGACTGATAGTTCTCGCCCAGATCCAAGACGATTCCATTCTTATGAGGCACCGCCCTCACCAAGACGTCCTCCCGGAGCAGGCAAGCGGTCTCCTCCTTCGGGATATAGACCAGCGCCTCACCTAGCTTCTGATATGCTTCGAGGAAGACCTCGCTCAAGAGGAGACTCGCCACTACAAGATGAGACACATCGTCCTGCGCCTGAGAGGAGACCAAGCCACACTAACAGCCCTCGCCATTCACCCATGACACAGCCTGCCAGTCCACGTCAGTCGCCCCGGATGCAACCTGCAAGCCCACGGCACTCACCAAGGACACAACCCGCCAGACCAGCGAAACAGGAACCCTCGCCAGATAAACCAGAATCCCAAAAGAAAGGCTTCGATTTCATGAAACACCTCCCCCAAGCCTTCGCAACCTACGCCAGTGTAAACGCCCTAAGCGAACACGCCGACACCGCAAAAGAATGGGCAGACTGGTTCATGAATCTGCGCAAAACACCCGCCGAAATCCACGAAATCTCCGCCAAGGTAACCACAGCAAAAGATACCATCACACAAATTCAAAACAGTCTTGAAGCTCGACCTGATATCATCGACGGCGATGACGCTGGACCTATGAGAAAGCAGATTGACGAAGCTATCAAGAACGCTACAAAGGCTTTGGATGAGATGACCAAGTTGTTACAGGAAATTAGTAGCGATGGTCTCGAAGGAACGGCTTTTCGGGGCTTGGAGGAGTTCTATAATTCTTACAAGTATAAGGATGAGTGGGAGGAGAAAATCAAGATGGCTGATGCGGATCTTGAGAAGGAGTTAGCGGCTTTGAGTAGGATTATGGTCAACATCTACTCGTGAGTCAACCTCTTCAACAATTTTCAGATGGGAGTACTAACATGTCTAGACGTGCGCTTAGCAAACCCGCTCCACCTGGTTTGAACAATCCTGTGCCGCCACCCGCGCCGGGACAGGATGCTGATTCGGGTTATGCGCGACGACCAAGTGCTGCAACTCGTGGGTCGACATCAAGGGTTGCTTCGCCGGTTTTGGAACCGCCTCCTGTTGGAAAGTATCGAAAGTCGGTTGATGAGAATGCAGAACCGAAGCCTACTGAGCCAACCGACGGAGTGAGGAGTGGAGCTGTTCCGGAAGTGATAGTTAACGAGCAGCCAGAAGAGCAAGGAAAGAAGGAGGAAGATGTGCAGGCTGGCTTTGGGGAAGCTAATGTCAAAGAGACTACTGATACAAACTCGGAATCTCCCAAAGGTACCAAGCTTAAGGTTGATGAACCAGTCGAAGTCCCACCAGTACCAGCTGTCGAGCCCGAAATTCCAAAAGCCCCAGAGCCACCAAAGGAAGAGCCTACCGGTATAAAGCCAGCCCAACCAACACCAAGCGCAGCTCAGCCTCCAAGGCAACCATCTCCACCAACAAAATCCCCAGAAGACACACTCCTCGACGCAGCATGGAACGGTGACATCCAAGCCTGCACAACAGCCCTCCGCCACGCCTCCCCAACAACCCGCGACTCACATGGCCTAACCCCTCTCCACCTAGCCTGCGAACGCGACCACCTCGCCATAGCAATGCTCCTCCACGACACAGGCATATCTTCCAACGTCCACGATCTCCACGAACGTACCCCTCTACACTTAGCAGCGCGCTACGGCTCCTCTGCTATCGTAGAATATCTACTAGATGACTGCAAAGCTGATCCTAATGCCAAGACAGATGATGGTAGGACACCGTTGCATTATGCTGCTGTTGTGGATGATGAGGAGAGGAGGGAGGTTGTCAGGTTGTTGAGGGATTTTGGAGCTGATCCGACGGTTTTGGATGGGAGGGGGAGGACGGCGAGGGATTTGGCGCAGAGGAGGGATTTGTGGGATGTTTCGGCGACTTTGAGACGGGCGGAGAAGAGATGGGAGGAGGAGCACCATCAGAATTGGTTTCAAAGGCATGGACTTAAGAGATAGATGAACGGTGTAGAGATACAGCAAAGGGACTTATTTCACATCTAGATAGAATTCTAATACAGGTATGATGTGCTCATGGAACCGTGAAGATAGCGAGGCTTCAAGCTAGGAACTTAAATACACTCTCGAAAGCAGAAACTTAGTCTCTTCTCAAAGTAAGCTTTTGATCTTGCAGGCTCAGTTGAAAAGCAAATTGCTAGTAAATCATAGCTTAACAGCATCCACCGGAGCCACAGCCATGCTCATGACCATGTCCATGCCCATTCTCATGAGCCTTCTTGGCATCCCTCTCCTCCAACCCCTCAGCCTCCTTACTCTGACAACTAACATGAAAAGCGCTCAACTTAACCAACCCCTCCATCTCTCTCAACAGCCCAATATTCTCCTTGAAATCATCCGTCTCGCGAAACTTTTGGTGCGCTTCCAAGCTAGGCCAACCAATGAAAGCAACAAGCATACAGCCTGTCTTGCTCTCGTCTCCACGGACTGGTACGTCGTTTTCTACACTCCAGCCGTAACTTATGCCGCGCCAGTCGGGAGATGCTTTTAGCGCTTGCGCGGCGAATTGTTCCAGGCGACGGGTTGCGGCTGCGCGGGATGCTACGGAGTAGTCGGCAGGAAAGAAGGCGACGAGGACTTCTGTTACTGGGGAGCGGGTGCTGTCGAGGACGTCCTCTGGTGGAAAAGGGTTGAGAGTTACATGTTTGTTGATAGCTTTCTCGAAACTAACAAGTGGTTTGAGAGATTCGATAACAGGACCATGGTCACTTAGATCTGATCAGTATTGCACACCATACATAACTCATCAAACTCACGCGCTCTTGGGATAGTTCAAGTGATCATCCAAGGTATCCCAATCCAAAAATAACCACAACTTCGAAGGATTCTCCACTTCAAGACCATGATACACCCGTCGTGCACCAGGTTGCTTCAGCGCTGTCTCGATGACATTTTGATAAGTCTTTCCAGCGGCGGAGTCATCAAAGAAGTTTACGCCTTCATTGACAGTGACATATGCGAATTCTGTAACGTTCTTTACTTGAGAAGACATTCTGAGATTTTGTGATGAAAAGGAAAGGAGTTATGATACGAGTATGATGTTGGGCTTGGAGGGGTAAATATGAGGTGATGGTGGGGTTGGGAGCAATAATTATAGCAAAACTGTTAGCAAAAATGCGCCGAAGTTGGGGGTGGGAAGTTCGGTGTTTTCTTTCAGCTTGGGTGGAGACATGGGTTTCCCTTCATCCGCGTGGGACAAGGGAAGGCAGCATCATTGTGATATTGTTGGATCAACTAACTAAATAAATAGATTGGCGGAATAGTAGATATGGCACTCTCTGAGTCCATGTATTATTTCTTGGTGCTTTATCCATGATAGTTACTTCTTAAACCTGAGGATTGGATTAGCATGATGGCAATCCCATGTGGAGGATATTTGTTCCATTACCTACTCCCCTACCTAAGTAACCCTTGTGAATCCTATTCTTATTAATAACGTCTTGAAAATAGGTAAGTTTTTTAATCTAGCTTTAGATGGTTACTTACAATGTAGCCTGCAAGGATTCTGTAGTTTATAATATGTCAGATCAGAGTAATGTAAATATGTATAATGCTAAAAGAGGTTTACGTTTTGATATTATACTTGAGTACATTATATGCCACCTTATTAGTAGAGCAGTTGATAATTGAAATTGTAGTTTCTTAACTTGTTTCTAAAATATAATGAATTTTAAGATCGCAATGATTCTTGAACCGAAATGAAATTGCTTATGTCAATAGTGCTGGAATCCAAGAACTGTGTAGAGCTCTGTGTAAGCACAGTACTTATGATACTGGGTGGGCAGCAATTGTGGTAAACACGAGTCCACTAGCGAAAGTGACAGGTTGAAGAACGAATAGACTATACAATAAGATTCTTGAGAGTCATGCCATTATTGCTTATTATCTATGTGCTTTTCAGAACGCTCCAATCAGTTGGGACCATTATCAAGGATAAGGTTACCCGTTGGAACGCTGGAGACACCCTCAACGGAGCGCAAGGATACATGAATAGTCACAAGGGTCCTCCTACAGTGTCACCCAGTACACAACTCTACCTCTGCAATTGCTTTTTCTGATATGAGAAAATAACTGTGTTACACCAACTAAAAATGCAGAAACTATAAATTAAAGATCTTCCTACCCTGACCTGCAATCGTCAATGCTCCCTCACTGCTGACTGTAATCTCTTAAACCCGAATCATAACCGAAGGTGCTAGGTCCTTACTCCATCCAGTAAAGCCCCAAGGGCTGCTGGCTGTCAGTGCGGTGTCAAAAACAAGACTAAGCAACACTCTCAGCGAATCACATCCCAGCCAGGGAAAATATCTCAATCTGTCTCTGATTCCCCGATCCTCAGGGCGGCTTGTCAACTCCACGATCGAGTAATACCTAGCGGCGGTCCTCCCCTGCCTGCAAAACCGCCAAAGCAACATACCCGACCCCCAGGTTCTTGGGGAGGCACCTTTAGTGTACGATCTTGTATTGCACTACCGGTATAGCACTACCGGTATAGCACTACCGGTATACCTGTTTCTACGTCAAGTACACTACCTGTTACGTTACAGCGCGTGTCGAGAGCCACGTCCAGGGGCGCTGAACCACCCTTGGACGGGCTGGCGTCATTGGCAGACGACAGGACGAACGTCATGAGCCCTCAGTCTCAGTACAAACCTCTTCTTCCAGCACCCGAGGCTGGAGGTGCTGGTGGAAATGACCCAGATAAACGGGTTGCTAAGCGAAGAAGAGCAAACAGGCCCAATGCCTGCGAGAACTGTCGTCTCAAAAAAGCCCGTGTAAGTGTCACCTCCCTTTCTCTCTACCTCGTGTTTCTGTCTGACCCGCCAGTGCGACGGTAAAAGACCCTCCTGTTCAAAGTGTGAGAGATGGGGTACCACCTGTGTCTACAGCGTGGACCATCTCGCCAATGTAGAAAGGGAACTCAAAGACCATCGCGATATTCTCGAGCTCCTGCTTTCCCTTCCTGAGGATGAAGCCCTCGCTGCTCATCGTCAGCTGCGGAGCACGAGTAACCTCGCTGATGCTCTGTCGTCGCTGCAGGGCAGTATGCATGGCAGGCATAGACCGTCAAGTATACGGACTGCCCTGGCGATCTCGCCTCCCACGTCGTCGAGTCTTGAGTTTGAGCTGACGGTGCGGCATCCCATGGCGTATCCCACTTTGTTTCCCTTGGATATTCCCTCTTTGAGCGCTGATCCTCGCTTGAGGCCTGTTCAGCGATCGCAGGGTCTTTTGATGGAGGGATCTTCGCCTTCTGACACAATGTCGCCTTCGACGTCCTCCAGCAATGATCAATCTGGCGCTACACCAGTGTCTGATAGGCCCAACATTAAACAAGAAGAAGAGATTGGCCCTCATCGTGATAAATTTTGCGACGAGAGGTTACACCGTCTGCAAATCGGATACTGGACCGGCGTGTCCATTGAAGATGAAGTCGCAGCTAGCGCAATCTCACACTACCTCAAAGGCAACCACGCCATCTTTGGCCTCTTCGACCCGGACTTGTTTATACAAGATCTTGTCTCTCACCAACACACATACTGTTCATCATTTCTAGTAAATGCCCTAATGGCCCACGCTTGTGTAAGTCCAAGTACAAGTCCAATTGCCACCACCCTTGCCACTAGCTGACGTTGATCCACCAGCAAGCTTACTCGGTCATCGACGAACCTGTCGGCGCTCTGAGTCAAGAGTTTATCAGTAACGCTGGTATTCTATGGCGTGGCGAAAGATCGACAGACTCGCTTGTCAACGTAGCTGCTATTCTCATGTTGAGTGTGAGTTGCCATGTTCAAAAATCGGACATTGACAGCCATGAGCTACTTGATGATGGGCGCGCCATGGCGGAGCGCATGAAGCTCTTTGGTGTACGGCATACGCCTGAGAACGCAGCATCCTTTGAAGCCATGGAGCCAGATACCAAGCGCGCAACGGCGCACACGGCCTGGGGCGCATACAGCTACCTCACGTAAGTCCCAATCTTTACCGTCGTTTAGCTAGCCGTGCTAAGACTCCAGATTAAACTCGTTCTGGGTCCCCACAAAGCCCATCTCATACCCACCCATGTTCCCCGTTCCGGGACGAAACAGCAATGATACGATTGATGAAAGGTTAGCAGTTCACTGGCCTCGACACTTCATCCCTGACTATACAGGCCAAACGTTCCAAGCGCTATGTGAGCTGTGGACTATAATGCAAGAGTTTGTGGCCGTTTACTTTGCTCAGCAGAGCGGGGCTATAAGGATTCCTCTAGCGTTTGTCGAGGCAAAGTATCAGAAGATCCTGTCTTTGACGGATTCTTTACCCGAGGAAATGTCTTCCATTGACCCAAGGAATATGCCTGATCATGTTATAGCGTTCAAGTAAGACTCCAGTATACATTATGGAGACTGAAACTGACGGTGAACAGTGTTCTGTTACATGTGGCTATTACCAATATCTTCCATCCGTTCATCATGGATCCGATGAACGAGAAACTCAATTCTGCTTCTCTGCAATCAGCCAGGGCAGTTGTTCGAGCCTCAATAAATCAGCTTCAACGACTCATCGTCATAAGCCGTCTCTACCACCCACACGCCCACTCTCTAAGCATGCTATCCTCAGCAGTAGTCCACGTCAGCAACACGATAATCCGCGACGCCGCCCTCCAAAACCAAACCCTCCAACCCTCCACCTTTCCCGACTTTCATCTCTCTGACCAAGTAAACACGGACAATCCGCACTGGCACTTTTACTTCCTAGCCTGTCTAGCAGCGTGTCAAGACCTCGGCGCGTGCTTCCCGGTCTTTGAGCCGGTGGGCAAAGGTCTTCTCGCCATGGCGATGCGGGACGGCAGCATGTCAGCCGCCGAAGCGAACCGGTTGATGCGCGTGCTGGAAGGACAGCGACCACGGGAGGTGGAGACGTTTGGGAGCTTTGTGATAGATTTTGATCTGGAGGCTACGAAGCAGGGAGGTGGGCAGGTCAAGGATTTGGCGGCGCAGTTTGAGGAGTTGAGCATGCATAATGAGTTTACCGAGGGAGGGGATTTTGTGGTTGATATGAATGATGAGACTTTGTGAGAAGGACTCAGCATGAGATGTGTTGTATAACGTTAATGAAACAAGTAATATATATCAAGAGTTAAGATCACAGAACCATTCTGGGTTCGGTGACTAACAACTCGTACCTTTAGCGCATATGGACTTGCGAGGCTTCTAACCTAGTTGTGGTGGTAGTCGGAAATGGTTCTTACTGGAAACACATGCGCTGATGATACTGAGCTTGAAATTGAGTTGGATGATTTCAAATACAAGAACCATCTTGTTGGCAGATTCATAATCTAATCCCATATGATCTTGCTCAGATATCGTCGATATACTATCGGTTTGCATAAATCAGCTATCAACGAAAGCTTGTTCTGAAACTAAACAAAACTCTCATTTTAGAGGGCTACATTAAATTCTCAGCTTAACGCCTCACGATGGTTATAATTGTATCAATACATATGTCAGACAGGATTCTGCAATATATTCAAGTTGAACTACCACAAGCATGTACAGCATCCACGTGGACTAGTAACCGAGTTTGAAACGTGCTTCACCCGTGCTTTATCGTTCAGGATGAACCTGTCAGTGCACAGTCATTATTCCCTTGTGCCATGGCCAAAGGTTGGCACCGTGAATCTAAGCTTATTCTTTTCCTACTCAGATGATGTTACGAATAAGCTCACCCCCATATCCTGAGTCTTTTGATGCCTGCGAGACTTGTAGCTATCAAGTTTCAGGGTACGCGTATTTGGGTCTTGACCAGGTTCGCTTCAAGGGTCTTCCCATCAGCCCCTAGGATCACAACAGTTGCCCCATACACTCTCATAAGAACACAGATCAAACAAAGGACCTCTAAAAGTTATACTTTCTATACTGGAATTATCTGTATTGTTCAAGAATGATGTTATACTATTAGTGTTGATTGTCCAATACCATATGGTTCTTCTGGAATGAGTGGACCCTTAGAGTTCATCCTTGTCGCTGGCCCTGGATCTTTAATTTTCCTTTACATTCCGAAAGCAACCCCAACCAATCCCCATTCAGACATCCACCATCCCAAAACGAAACCAGGGGTTCAATCTCCATTCTATCCTGGATCCCCTCCCCTCGCTTCGAACCTCACGACCACGTTGAACGAACGACGATCGATATTAACTGCCTGCACGAAAGAACTACGATCTGATAACCGAAAAAGTAAAAAAACAACAAACAAAAACAAATCTGGGCGCCCGACGCACACCGTCACTCCGGCGCTAAAACATTTCATCTCCGTGCTTGAGAATCCTTCTACGACGCTGCAATTCGCAAACAGCCTCGCAGAAACGCCAGCTCCTCCACTGCCGATCACACACGAATCCTGACCCCTCTCAACGGGCACCTCCTGAACGCAACGCAGCGCACGGCTAGTCTACCTACGGAGTAGCAGTTCACGCCTTCACCATGGCCCCCAAAACACCAAACTCAAACGGCACGCCCATCTTCTCAACCTCCATCTTCTCCTCCAACGCAGCCTCCCGACCAACAACCCGCGAAGGCCAATCCGTCGACCCTCTCCTGCTCCCCAAAGACCGCAAAGCATCCTTCTCGCGCAAAGCTTCCCTGGGTAGCAGACGCGGAAGTTCCTTTGGTAACGGGCCTAACGCTTACGTTACGGATGCTACAGCGCCGCCTGCCTTACCAGAATACGCGCTGAGTGCTGCTGCGAAAGTTGCTAGACCGAGTGATAGTGAGGCTTCGCAGACTACGCCCACAGACGCAATGTTGAGTCGCAGTGCGACGGGATCGACGACGCTTCATGGAGGAGTTCCCAGTACACCGTTGGGGTTTATGCCGAATGGAGCTGTTGGGACGGCGGGCATGTGGCAGCAGAATGAAGCGAGTATTATGTATCATCATGTTACGGAGCTTGCGAATAAGCGCATAGCGACGTTGGAATATTTACGGAAAGCGTATGTTAAACAATGACATACATGCTAGACGACGCTAACATATGACAGCCACGAAGGCCGAATATACTGGTTCAAGACATATCTCTTCGAAAAACCCGACCTCGGCCGAATGCCCTCCCTCGACGCCCGCAAACTCGGCCGCAAAGCAACAAACCTCCTCCTCCTCGGTCTCTCCCTCCCCACAATCGTCGACTTATACTCTTCCACATCGATCGAATTCCTCCGAAGTTTAAACTCCCTCCTCTCCGAGTTCGATTCCTTCCAACAACTCCACGGCGATTCTTCCACCGCTGCATCTCTCACCCGCGCCCGTCTACCGAGCATGTTCCGTCGCCCAGGCGGTAAATCGCGCCGCTCGACATCCGCAGCTGATATGCATCCGATCGTCGACGATATGGCGCCCATGCCAGCTGCCGGTGGACCTACACCTTCTGTTATGAACTTTGCAGCGTCAGAGACGGATCTTCTTCCTGGTGAAGAGTACACATACTTGCTTACGCCGTCACTACCGTTCGATCCGGATTATTTCGAGACGTTTGCGACGTTATGCGATGTTTTGATCGATGCGTATACGAGATTCTTAGCATTGGTTCCCTCGCCGAAGGATTGTTCTGCGCCTGTTGCTGAGCTTTTTACAAAAGCGGATTCGCGTGTGCGGAAGATCATAGTTCAAGGCTTGGTACGGGATTTCGAGGAACATAGTCGGAGTCACGTCAAGACGGAGGTTGCGAGTATTGGAAAGATCGTTCTAGGAGGGTTAATGTGATGGAATGGACTTCGTCCTAGATTTATGACTGCTTTGCATGGAGTTATGGGTAGCGCAAGCATGACTTGCTGGAGTTGGTCTGCATTTGTACGCATATGGCATGAAGATATGAAGCACGGAATCATTATATACCAATACCAACTTATCTATCTTACAGCGACTTCTGTATACAGATTCTATATTGTACAGCTCTATTTTGATCCCTTGCTCTTCTCATTCTCCTTAATCGCCTCCTCCGCAACAAGAAGTTCAATGTCCTTGCCAACCAACCAATCCTTCGCACCATCCATGATCCTATCCAACTTCTCCCCACCCTCCAACACATTCGGAAGATCATGTACATCAATCCCAGCGCGGTGATCAGTACATCTATCCTGGTTGTAGTTGTATGTGCGGATCTTATCGCCTCGTGTAATCTGCGTCTTTGACAAGACACTGTTTCTCAACTGTGATGCCTCTTCCTCACGTTGCTCTCTTCTTTTATCTGCGATTCGAGAGCGGAGGAGCTTCCAGGCTTCTTCCCTGTTGCGTTGTTGAGATCGGTGGTCTTGCATGGAGACTGTCGTCCCGGTAGGTAAATGCGTCATTCGAATCGCACTCTCCGTCTTGTTAACGTGTTGTCCTCCCGCACCTCGGGCTCTCATCGTTTCGATCTTGACTTCTTGCGGATTAACGTAGAAATCACTCTCCGGATCGTCAAAGTCGATGCTCGTAGCGCCATTCTCGGGGAATGACGGTAGAACCCAGACTGCGACGGCGGAAGTGTGCACGCGGCCTTTTGTTTCGGTGCTGGGGATGCGTTGTACGCGATGCATGCCTGCCTCGCTGCGGAAGATGTCGAAAGCGCCTGTGTCATGGACCTCAAGAATAGCTTCCTGCAACGGATTCTCGCCAGCTGAACTCGAAGAATCTCCTGCCCCATCCGCAAATTCGTATTTTACCACTGTATGTCTGTATCCTCGTCGCATGCAAAGCGCCTTGTACATCTTAAACAGCGTATCCATAAAATATCTTCCCTCTAGTCCGCCTGGTCCAGGTCTGAACTCCAACATGCAAGGAAACTCGGCGAACGGATGTCTAGGTGTTAAACTAGCCTCCAGTTTCCTAGCTAATGCTTCAAGCTGGCCTGTTTCGGAGGATAATTCGTCTCGTGCAATCGCGGCGAGGTCTTCATCTGTGCTTGCGTCGTCGAGCATCTGCGTCAGCTCTTTGACGCTGGATTGTGACTTTTCCCATGCTTTCAGGGCTTCTGCCACGCGAGAAAGTTCGCCGACGCGTTTCGCTGTTTGGGAGTCGAAGGAGGAGTTTAGGTTCTTTTGGAGGGTGTCGTGTTCTGTTGTTAGGGATTGGGCGCGTTGGAGGAGGGCTGGTGCGAGGAGGGCGCCTACACCACGATTGTTAGCGAGGTGGGATTGACGGGTAGGAGGTTGAGACGTACCATTACTTGCGAAGCGAATGAATTGGCGTGTTTGAGGCCTACGCAATGCTCTTGTGCAGGTCCGACATATCCATGGTGTTGGCATGGTGGAGGGGATGATGTTGGAGGGGAAATTTGTAAATTTTTAGAGGAGCAGGCGGTGATGCAATTGGTGGAGTGCATCCCAACGCAGTACAAGATCATGAGACAGCAAGACACAACCAATTCTGTATATCCAACAGTCTATGTATAGTCTATCTATTGCTTTTGTCTATCACCAGCCCTTTTAGCAGCATACAAAAAACCCATTCCAAGTATCATGCTACTCCCACCCCACATTTGTGCACCCAGATAATCCCCATCCATAACCTGCATCAAACCACCCGCCAAAGGCGACCCCGTGAGTGCAGCAAAACTAATAATCGAAAAGATCATTCCTATTCTTGTACCGGCTTTACTCAAATCTGAAGTCAAACTCGCACAGCATGACGGAAAGAGACTTTGTATCGCTGCGCCGAAATACCCAAAGATACTCACCCAGATGAATTCGCCTGTTAGGGTGCTTACTTGGGACCACATGTATATACATAACGCCGCGGCAAAGATTGTTGGGATGAAGATATTTATCGCACCGAAGAATCGGTCGGCTAGGAAGGCTGTTATCATTCGACCTGGAATGCCGACGGCGTTTATGGTTATGAGGATTAAGAAGGATGATGAGGCTGAGCCGTTGAGTTTGTCTGTTGCGTATTGACGGGCCTGTCTCATTAGCATCCAATTATCTCTGTGTAAGAATTGAGGACTTACATAGTTGTAGGATATCCAAGTTGGCCAAAGAGTGAAAAACATGGCCACAGCAAATAATACGTATGCCGGCTCTTTGAACGCTGCCCATTCAACAAGCGGTCCAGCTTTTCTCGCTTTGAGTCTTGTCCTCGCGAGAAGCAAGATCATACCCGATGCGACAGCGACAACCAATCCCATGACTCTCACCGTCCAGCGGAATCCAACCTTGGGTAAAAGCTGCTGTGCAATAAGCGGAAACACCATTCCACCTGTCGCAGCACCACAAGCAGCAGCCGAAATAGCAATCGTTTTCTTACTCGTAAAATAAGTCGAGATGTTCGCTATAGTCGGCGCAAAAATGATCCCATTCCCTAAACCCTGGCAAATCCCCTGCGCGAGGAGAACCTGCCAGTACTTGGATGCTATACTGGTCATGAAGACACCCAGTATCTGAAGAAACAGACCTGCAGCGAGGGCATGACGAAAATACCCTGCATCAAAGGCACGGCCGGAGAATGTCCCTATGAGGAAGATGAGACAGACTTCTAAGCTGCCTATCCAAGAGATTGTGCTGGGTGGGAGGGAGAATTCGGATTCGTAGTGTGGTTGGAAGATGCCGAAGGAGATTAGGTAGCCCCATGAGTTGAAGGCTACGAGATGGCCTGTCACGACTTGAAGCCAGGCTTGTAATCCGCCGTCTGGTGGTTGTTCTGTATCCTCATTGGGGGTCTCGCTTGGTGTTGAAGTTGAAGCTGCGTCATCGTTGGCCTTTTCATCCCGGTCGCTCGTCTTCTCTTCGTCGCGCAGTGTGGGACATACGCTATCCGATGTTGTATCAGCCATTTTGACTGGTTGCGATAGAATTGGTATTCATGATGAAGTTTGAGACGATGGGCATTGATCAATTTATGTAATCCGTTGTTAGTGAGTCTGGGGTTAAGACGGGGGAGGCGGGGGATCAAGTGCGGCATCGGGATCGGCTAGATCGGCCTGGGGTCGGCCTCATTCTAGGGTGCATTTGACATGCTGGGCAAGATCAGCGTTGACAGTTATCAATGAGGGTCAATTACTGTCGCTTATACTACAGTTATTTATTGTCAGTAGCGATTGGATGCTCTTAGGATTGTAATAATGAAGTACCCAAGTATGAATGCCCTCAAGACCAAGTAGTCAAGTTCCATTAGACCGAACATACCATGGCAAACAACATTAATTGATCCTCAGCCATTGTGAAACATAGTCAAGATATTGTCGTCTCTCAAATGATCAGATAAAGAAATGATCAGCTGCATTCTTATTACCAGATCATTTGCGCTCGGCGTTGTTACTCCGTGTCACATTAGAGGACTGTTGGTCAGCCTTAACGTTACGCCTTTCAAACTACATCCAGCAATCCACCATCCAGTGCGCCCTGGCAATCAGTTCATGAATCAATCTCTGTAATGATCGTCGCCGATAGTGAAAATAGTGACATTTTTGCTTATAAATCGCCTTTCGCATCCATAGCAACAAGCATGTTGCCGGCAACGACGGGTATACCGGCAATTGAGGAGATGCCGGTATCGAAGGAAATGACGGACATGATCAACGGCAACTTTTAAACCAACCGAGTACATTCTATCTATAATGCGATTCCAATTACAAGGTCAAATCCATTCTATACCCCAAACAAATCCCAAAAAGTCCATCCCCAAGCCAAGAAAGTAAAATAATAGCCTCCCCAAAACTAAATCTCAATCTACTGCTTCTTCTTGTTCTTGTTCTTAGGCATACGAACAAGCCAATACAGAAACAGCGCTCCAACAATGTTGACAACGATATACACCATTCCAATACCAAAGTCCCTCCAGCGATTATCATAGCTAGAGCTCAAAGCCTCAAGATAGACGTTCGTATCCTTGATGGTACAAAAGTTGCACTCGCTTGTTGCACCCTCGTTGAGAACATAGCCACCAGCTGCCTTGACGTAGTCGCTGAGATATTCACCACATGTGGTCCCATTCGGGGGATCGAAGACGGTATACTCGTTCTTCGCACAAGTAACTTCCACGTTCGCCAACCCAGTGCTCAAAATAGCAGACACGAGATACGTAAACGGCGAAACGCGATACATGAAGATCCAAAAGCCAGGCATGTTGTCCGGCGTCGCAAGAACACCGCAGAAGAATAGGCAAAGCATGAAAATGACGTTTGCCAGATTACCACCTGCTTCAGCGGTGTCGGTGATCGCGATGACGGCGTGCGCAAAGGTACATGTGAAGACGAGGAATTGCCAGAAGAGAAGCCACATGAGACCGCCGCGCTCGGCTTCTTGGCCTGCGAAAGCGGCGTTCTTGTTGAAGCCGACGGGATAGTAGATGCAGACGAACATGAAGACCGACATGATCGAGTTCCAGGGGATTTCAGCCATGATTTGGGATAGCATGAAGACTTTCCAGGAGTATGTCTTGGAGGGTCGTTCGCGGACTTCGTAGAGGGATCGTTGGGTAACAAAGTGAGGCATCTAATGCAGTGGATTAGTATATGATTGTGATAATAATGGAGGGGATGGTGAAGACTTACCTGCATCTGAACAAGTTGACCAAAGACTGTAAGAACCTGGAAAATAGCAAACATCTGATTCTGCAATCCACGCAACGTCAAAGGCGCATTGAGAAAAACGAGACCGATAAACAATCCAACTTGAATACACAAAGCTGCCTTGGAGTAAATGTACGAAGGAGTACGCCAATACTGCTGGAAAACACGAGTAGTCGCAATACGCAGCTGCTCACCAAACGGCGCGGCAAATTCACGATAAGACTCAGGATCGTCGGTGCGAGACACAGCATTGGAAGAACCTTCGGCCTTGAGACGTTGAAGCTCGGTTTGCACGGCGGCATACTCTGGGCTTTCGCGCCAGGTTTGATGCCAGTCGATCTCAGTGTGTGAACCAGGTGCTGCACCAATGACTTCCAACATCCACTCAGCAGGATTCTCGCCCTTGGGACAAGCTTCGCTACCGTTCTTCTCAAAGTAGTTGGTAAGGGTTTCAGAATTCTTGCCAATGTCGCCAAAGTAAATTGTTCGTCCGCCCTTGGCTAGGAAAAGAAGCCTGTCAAATCGCTGGAAGAGCATCGCGGAGGGTTGATGGATGGTACACAAGATAGACTGTCCTGCCTTGGAGAGTTTCTCAAGCAAGTCGAGAATGGCCCATGATGTTTGGGAGTCCAAGCCGGAGGTAGGTTCGTCGACGAAGAGAAGAAGGGGTGGTTTGGCGGCTAGTTCGACGCCGATTGTTAACCGTTTGCGCTGTTCCACGTTGAGACCTTCGCCTAGGACGCCGACTACTGCGTCTGCGTAATCTTGCATGTCGAGCAGTTTGATAACTTCATCAACGTATGCGATTTTCTCGGCGCGTGGGGTGGAGGCTGGCTGACGAAGAAGAGCGGAGAAAGTAAGGGCTTCGCGAACGGTGCTTGTTTCGAGGTGGAGATCTTGCTGTTGTACATAGCCTGTCTTGCGCTGAAAGGAATCATCGCGGATTTTTCCATCGACGAGCATTTCGCCGGTGATAACACCCATTGAGATACGGTCTGCGAGACAGTCGAGGAGTGTCGTCTTTCCGGCGCCGGACACACCCATGAGGGCAGTTAGTGTTCCTGGTTTTACCCAACCGTCGACATTGTCGAGAATACGGCGCGGTTCACCCTTGATCTTGATATCGTAGCAGACATTGTTCCAGTGGAAGACACTCGTAGAGCCCTGAATGTTGGCATTCTGGTTGTTGTTCTTCTCGGTGAGGGGTGTGGGCGTGGATGCTGAAGCTTCGGGGTCGGACTTGGTCTTGGCAGGCATGTGGCCGTGACGGAATACAAGAACTTCACCCTTCGACTTCTTGGCAGAGATGTACTCGGTCGCAACGATGTAGACGATGTGGTTGAAAATGGTCATAGCGATGAGAATACCAACGTTGCGCCACTTGTGAGCGTGGAAGTACTTGTACTCGGAATTGAGATAGGCATCGCCGTTGACAAAATCTTGACCTGGGGCGGCACCGACTGTTGAGCAAGCCCGATTGAAAGCGCCGACGTCTGCGTAACCTGAGATAGCCGGGTTGGGAACGAATGCCGTGCAAGTAAAGTTGCGACCGGAGAATTCGTTGACCATAAGGGATTCGAAGGCGTAGGCTACGGGGTCGAGATAGTTGATCCAGCGACACCAGCCGAGCATGTAGTCAACTGGAACAACGAAGCCAGCGAAGATGACGAGGGCGAGGATGAGGAGAGAGGCTGGGACCATTGCTTGCGAGAGAGTTCGAGAGAGCGAGGCACTACCATCATTAGTCGATATCAACCAAGGAATGGGGAAGACTTACATAGATCTGAAAATACCAGACATAGCCAAAACCATAATGAACGAAACAAGAAGGTAGAAAAAGAACGCTCCGGCATCTCTGTTCAAATTCGTCATGAAATAAAGCGTGACGTTGAACAAGATACTGTTACTAATCTTATAAGGCATATCCACCAGAATAGAAGCAAAACTCTCAGCACTAGCATGATAGAAGGCATACCGAGCATGTTTCTCAACAATAGGTCGTTGAGCGTACTGCGTGAGAATTTCCAGGGCGGAAGCAAAAGCGTTGGACAAAACTGCGAGGAAAAGAACGGCGCCGCGTTTAAAGAAGTCGCCCGTCGTGGGCTGCATGTTGTAGAAGAGCGATGAGGCGATGAGAGCTGTGCATGTATTTGCAATAAGTGCAAAGATCGTCACGCCCGGTGAACCCTTGAGGCGTTTCCAGCCGCGCCAGAGACAGAGGTTTACTTGTTGCATATACGACAAGGTAAACGGGGACTTGAGTCGTTGACCCTTTGCTTGAGCAGATTTCTTGTTCTCTCGGAATGCATCAGCAGAAGATCCGTTCAGAGGATACAAAGCCTTGTAGGACTCAATCTCGTTTTGGACAATCTGATATTCTCGAGACTCCTTCCATCGAGCAGCGAATTCGTCTGGTGTGCGCGGGACTTTGTTCTCAAAGCCTGGACGAACGACTCGTTCAGCTGGTGCGGTCATTGAAGTAAGGAAGTCGGGCGTAGTTTGACGATCAGGACATTCAAAGCCGAGATTGATGAAGTATGCCTTAGCTTCATCAGCTGGTCCAAAGAAGATCTGACGACCTTCGTATATAACGAGTGCCTTGTCGAACAAATCGTATGCCGTCTGGGGAGCTTGATAGATAGAGACAGCACAGGTTTGCCCGAACAACTCAGATTGAAGACGCAACGTCTTACAAAACTCAATCGCATTCGCAGAGTCCAAACCACGCGTTGAATTATCCCAGCATTGAAATGGGGCGTTTGAGAGGGTAGCTTCAGCAATTGTAACACGCTTTCGTTCTCCGCCTGAGACACCACGGATGTAGTTATCGCCAACTTGGGTGTTAACCGTGTGGGAAATACCGTACATGGCCATTACCACGTCGCGCATGTGATCGCTATACTCGTTATGCTTGATACCTGGTGGCAAGTTCTGAGGACAACGTGCGCGGGCGGCGAAAGTGAGGGTGTCGCCGACTGAGAGCATGGGGAAGTGAACGTCTACTTCTGCCGTGTAGATTGTTTCGCCCTTGTGATGTTTGTGCATTTCGTTTGCTGTGATGCCGTTGTAGTTAAAGTACGTGCTATCATCCACGTAAATACCGTTCGTTTCTCCCGACACTGACTTGAGGAAGGTAGAACATCCTGATCCTGGGGGACCTAGGACGACGCACATCTCACCAGCGTTGATGACACCGTCGAAACCCCTCAGGATATCAATCCTTCTCTTTCCAGCATTAGGCTTGAGTATATCGCGCGCCATACTCGGAAGACCTAACCAGACATTGCCCACATCCTTCTGATAGTCTGTCTCAGCGCCGTATCCAAAGACATTCATGTCCTGGAAACAAATACCGGACTGACGAAAGCCAGAACCGTTTTCGCGCATGGTGTTGGAGACTGTCTTTGCCCATGCTCGCGCGTTGAAGTTTTCGGAGTGTGGGTTGAGAGGGGATGTGGCGGATGAGGCGTTGAAGAGGTCTGCGTTATGCTGGGAGGTGTTTGTGTATTGGCGGGCTAGGTCGCGGACTATAGAGTGGCGACGGGTAGTTTCTTCATTTTCGGAAGAAGATTCGGGAGATTCAGTGGTTTTCTTCTCGGTTTGGTCGTTGACTATTGTGTCGTGGCTGCTGTGGTTTGAGCGTACGCTCATGTTTGCCTCGGCCATGATGGCAGATTTGGGTTGTCAACCCTTCTGTTTATCTGTTAACTGAGTGTCTCTACCACAAAAGAAGAGTGGCATACAAGTATTAAAGTAGTAAGCGATAACAAAAGAGATTTAAAAGATCGAATAACAATAAGTAACAAGGATAGTAGAAAGAAAGGTACCACATCACAACTTGAGGCTCATGACCTCTTAATACTAATACCCGGATCGATCCTCATCCCCGTTGCACCGAAGGGGTGGTGGATCCGGGTTGTCAACTCACGGATCCCGTCGACTTCCCGACCCCGTTACCCACTCGGGGTCATCTTCAAACCCGCTGGTGAATGAGGGAGAGTCTGTATGTAGCAAATATGCTGGCCTACCCCTCGGACTTGACAGTTGATGTTCGACCGAATCGGCTGGACAGACTATCTTATCACGACTACTCTTCTTTACGCTTCTATCTAAGCATCTTTGTCAGACGGAGCGATTGTAGTAATCATGGCTTCCGAAACACGTCCTCCGAGAATTCTAGCTTGTGTGCTGTGTCAACAGCGCAAGAAGAAATGTGATCGCAAGAGTCCATGTTCATTCTGCATAAAGGTATAACCTCACCATTACCACTAAGCTTACACCCAGTATCACCAATATTACACTACTCAATACTTACAGTAAATAGGCAGGAATACAATGTATACCAAGCACACCAGCCCCCAAGCGCACTCGTCGCAGACCAACGAAAGAGCTTCTCGCTAGACTTGAGCGTTGTGAGGAACTATTGAAGAGATGTACTTGTGTGCAGAAGTCTTTGAGATATGGAGCATATGGGGAGAGAGGGATGGGGAGTCCAACAGGAAGTGATGAGAGTAACGGGAGTGAGTCACTAGAGATGGAGAAGGTTGAGGCTGGATATGAACGTTCTAGTGTTGAAGGGTATTAAGGGATGGGTTTGGCGTTTGAAGGTGTTTGGCTTGGGTACGTTAGTTAGGATGGGAGGAGGAACTCGTGTAAGAGAATGCAGGAATAGGCGTTGGGAAGTCAATTACACACTCACTAATACAATACTGTCAGTATATTGCCATTTCACTTATCTTGAAGAAAAGGAATGGCAAGCAAGCAAAGCATGTGCGTGTGGTCTGGACCTTAAGTGTTGAGCAGTCAGTGTAAAACAAGAAGCCCAAGACATGTCGTCAAAAAAGCCCGGGGCATAGCGACTCTTCGGAAAATTTTAAGCCTGAGCTGTCAACGGCAGTGGAGAATCTTCACCCCAACCTGGTTAGCACAGACCCTTTGACTAGCCAATTGTTGGACGCCGGGGTTCTCGAATGGTCCGTTAAGGCTGGGGTTTCTCCTGACTGGTCAGATCATTGTGACGAAAGCTGGATCTTTCTGGAATTGAATCTGCAGTGGAGCGTTTTATTGGTTCCTGAAGATGGTCCTGAGTTTTATTGTTAACGTTATTTCTGATGGTGATGTTGAGCTTTCCCCCCGCGCTGAAGTATCGGAGTCCGTTAGGGCCCGCCCGGAGGGGATCCACATTTCCCGGGTCCGTGGACGGGTGAAGGAGAAGGGATATGACGCGGCGGCTTATCAATCTGTTGCGGTCTGACTCCGAGCTGAGAGTGAATTCTTCCTGGGATGTTTCATAAGTTAGTTAGTTACCTGCATCGGGATAGAATAGGTTTGTAGAGTAGTGCATTGCGAAAGTGGCCAGCTAGTGCCACTCGGGGTATTCATAAGTCAATGCTAAGGACACAAAGAGGTCTACAATTGAGGCTTTTTGAGACAATCTGCATCATTCTCTCCGGCGCCCATATATTCTCTGCCAAGCTAAGGGGTCGGGTTCTCTTGTTGCCGAGCCAGTCCAACGGGTTGGGACGACAGGCGTCTGTCTCGGGAAGGAGTCAGAAGTCAGATCTGCAGTTTAAGATCAGATGGAACTGCTTCATACCCACGGGCTGAAGCTAACACGAGGGCTTCTTGTTTCTACTGATGAACTTGTTACTTGTCGGGCCTTTGGCAGTCATCTAGAAGCGCGGTAATCGGTACTTGACAGGATCAATGCCCTCCCAACAGGGCTAGATGTACAGGATGAACGATCGCATCAACGGCCAAAGGGATGAAAGTAAGCTGAGGCTAAACTCCGACGTTGTATCGAAATTCGACCTACCAAAGGCACCAGTATAAGCAGCGGGGTTCGGGAATCGCCCGCTTAATTGGAGTTCAGGGAGATCTGACTCCGATAGACCGTCGTTCCTTAGCCTCACCTCGCCTTATGCCCCTGAAATTCCTCCAATATCCACATCTTACAGTGTTGAAGCAGGCGATTGGAGAGTGAGCGATATTCCATTAATCGGGATATATTGATCGTCCTCCAAGCTCTGCTGTTCGTGCATGGCCAGATGGCTTTGTGTTGGGACAGAGTTGGGCGGACGGGTAGGTTAGTGTGATCCAAGCACCGTCCAAAGGAATAGACTGCTACTTTGCACTTTTCTCAGACTTTATGTTTTATATAAAACTGAGAAATGTCACCATTTGTGTGTAGACTGGCTTCTATGTGTTTGTGAAGATTGCGTTCACGCCACAGCTCACGCACCTCGCCACTACTTCCTCTGATCGAGGGCATTATGGCTATAGTTGACATACATACTTTGAAGCAAGCTAATGAATCTTCGTCAAGTGCAGAAACAGGAAAGGTCAGTTATTGAAAGGCTGTAGTTCAGTGATGCGGTCAGTACCTTCCCGGGTGAAGAAGCGAAAGGGGTAGCGCAATCCACAAGACGTTGTCACTCCTCAAAAAGACAACTAAAACATCCCTCTAACACCGCCACTCTTCTGTATCAATGCGATATTGAAGAAGCGTCAGATAGTGGCCAGCCTTGCCCTGGATCCGGCTCCGGGCCGGTTGGCCAGGACCCGGGTACACAGATCCGGGACCAGAAGAGTCATTAAATCAGGGGACTCTTGGCCGATCTTCGGGGATCGAAAACAAAAGGATACTTCAATCTCTTCTGGAAGGAATGAGAGGATGGTGTAGGGTTGGGTACCAGCATCGCAGATCTGACTCGTACAATGACTTAATAGATCTTATATGCTGTCCAACCTGATGGCAGTGACTGCATGCATAATTCCAGAGAGCCGACCCAGTTGTCAACTGCGCCAATTAATCACACCAGAAATACTGACTACCGTAACTTCGTTCTATCGAATGGTGAGCGTCCTCCAAGTATTGTGAGGATGACTGATTGCCTTGTGCTGGTCAAAGCTGGGAGCATCCGGCATCGCATTTTGTGGGATGATCATAGGGTGACTTTGTTACTACACAGACCAAGTAAAACTTTGAATCCCGACTACAAAACAAATAAATAGAACTTCGAAAAGACCCGTCTTCTCAATCCAGTTTTGGCTCTTCTCACAGTCTCCCAAGCTCAATTGACTTATAGCCTTATCTTATCTTCGCCTTGATCACGTGCCTCTTGAGTCATCGGTGGACTCGAATCACCCCGCCAAAGAATTTGACCCCTCCATCAATTGAAGCACCCAAACCTGCTAAACGACCGCGATCCTCCCCGACCGGTCGAAAATACACATCAATCCGTCATAATGAGCTTCGACGCTGATAAGATCGGCGCTGCCGACTTCAAGTCTCTGGCTCCTCTCGCCGCCGAGCTCGATAAGCACCTTACCCTGCGAACCTACCTCGGTGGCTACAGCCTGAGCGAGCAGGACGAGAAGATCTGGACTGCTCTTCGCACGAACAAGGTCGCTATTGGTCTTGTCCGAAAGGGCGCTTATGCCAACATTACTCGATGGTTCAAGTTTATCGAGGACACTCACCCTGAGCTTAGCGAGAAGCTCAATGCTGGTAAGGAGAAGAAGTCTGGTGGTGCCAACTACAACATTGGTCTCTCCAACACTGAGAACGGTGTTGTCACCCGATTCCCTCCCGAGCCTAGGTGCGTACCACTCAACAAGGCTCCCAGTTCGACTCCAGCTCACATCTTTTAGTGGCTACCTTCACATTGGTCACGCCAAGGCCGCCCTTCTTAACGATTACTTCGCAAAGACCTCCCCCGACGGTAACGGAAAGCTCGTCGTTCGCTTCGATGATACAAACCCCGCCAAGGAGAAGCAGGAGTACGAGGATGCCATCCTCCACGATCTCGAGCTCATGGACATCAAGTACCACAAGGTCACCCACTCCAGTGACTACTTCCAGGAGATTTACGAGATGACCGAGAAGATGATCATGGACGGCAACGCTTACGCCGATGACACCGACCCCGAGGTTCAATCCGCCGACCGAAAGAACCGTCTTCCCAGCAAGCGACGTGATCGTCCTGCTGAGGAGAGTTTGGCCATGTTCCGAGAGATGAAGGCTGGTACCGATCTTGGTCGTGGACACTGCATTCGTGCTCGCATTGCTTTTGACTCTAGCAACGGTTCTATGCGAGACCCTGTTATTTACCGATTCCCCAACTGGAAGGGCGAGGAGCCTGCCCCTCACCACCGAACCGGCTGGACATGGAACATCTACGTGAGTATTCCACCTCTACAGCAAAGCGCCTACTGACTCTTCAGCCCACATACGATCTCGTCGTCCCTATTCTCGACTCTATTGAGGGCGTCACCCACGCTCTTCGAACGACCGAGTATGCCGACCGAAACGAGCAATACCACTGGTTCCTCAAGGCCCTCGGCCTCCGACAAGTCCACCTCTGGGACTTTGCCCGTATCAACTTCATCAAGACATTCCTCTCGAAACGGAAGCTTACAAAGGTTGTCGACACCGGACGTGTCAGCGGCTGGGATGATCCCCGTATGCCTACCGTCCGCGGTATCCTCCGCCGTGGTCTTACCGTTCCCGCTCTCCGCGAGTTCATGTTGAAGCAGGGTCCTAGCCGAAATATCGTCACCATGGACTGGACCACCATCTGGGCCATCAACAAGCGCATGCTCGACCCCGTTGTGCCCCGATACATGGCCATTGAGGAGAAGGATGCCGTTGTTGTCAACATCACTGGCGGACCTGAGAAGTCTTACAAGGAGGAGAGACCCAAGCACGTCAAGAACCCTGATGTCGGTACCAAGCAGGTTACTTTCGGACCTAAGCTTCTGCTCGACCAGGCCGACGTTGTTTCTTTCGACGACAACGAGGAAATTACCCTGATGTCCTGGGGTAACGCCATCGTCCGCGGTCTCGACAAGACCTCCAGTTCCCCCGTCAAGGATCTCACCCTCGAGCTTCACCTTGCCGGTGACTTCAAGACCACCGCCAAGAAGGTGCACTGGCTCGCCGCCGACCCCGAGAACCTGGTCAAGGCTGAGCTTTGGGAGTTTGACTCTCTCATCACCAAGGATACACTAGACAAGGACGACAACCTTGATGATTTCCTCAACGATAACAGCGCTTCCATGACTCACGCTCTTGTCGACGCCAGCATCTCTGACCTCAAGGAGAATGACTTTATCCAGCTTGAGCGAAAGGGTTATTACCGTGTTGACAAGGCTCTTGGGCAAGGGCCTGATGGACGTGCTGTGCTGTTCAAGGTTCCTACCGGTGGACAGAAGGGTTAGAGAGTAGTATGAGGCATGTACAAAAATGAGTAAACATTGAAGATCGCACATGAGATTGTCCAACCTACTCCATCGAGATAGACGACGTGCAGTAAAGAGCCACTATCACCAACAAGGAACCCGCCGGTAGCTCAATCATGTCACGCCGTGAACATTGGCAAAAATGATTCGTCGTGAATGGGAGCTTGATGTCATTTGGCGTAGTGCTGATGGTGATCCGCTAAATTGGAAGCAGAGGGTGCCCGATTGAGTAATTCGCCAGATCCCTGCATGAAGCTACGTTACTCAAGCTACACTCTAGCTTTGCTGCATGGCAATACCAAGCTATGTGCTGTACTTTTGTAAAGAGCTAGATATGTAAAGTGATGAGCTAAAGAGCTTTGTAAGGTAAGCTTGGGGGCCGAAGGATTAGAAACTATGTAGTTTGTTGTTAAAAGGATTGAGTTATTGCTTCTAGACTTTGTCATTATTGGACCGGATCGTTGTTGTCTTTGCGGTACGACGAAACATGCTCATTACCCTAAGGCTGGATTATCCATCGCTTTTCCCGATACTGACAATTGCATTCCAGCCGTCAAGATTAGATAATGCTCAATTCATGCGCATCACGGACCGCAGGTGTGAGGATACGAACTGCAGGGATGTTGATCGACCCTGTAATTTTAACACGAGGTTATTCGTTTCTCGACCAACAATGTCACTCTGTATACGCGATTTCTGGGATCTCAATCGGACGATGGAATAAATGTCCGTATAGCAATGACATAGCTACATGGGGTTCTTGGGAGTGCCCAGAATTATTACGAGAAAATGGATGTTGAGCTGTCTTGTCTTCGGGGAGCAGTCGGGAAGCAGAAGACGCTAGAAAGGTTCCATTCTATTCTTAGAGGCCGCTAGACCCCGTTTGTTCCCACAGGGCCTTTGATGTCAGCCCAGGAAGGCTGTCTGCTGTCAGGTCGGGTGTCGTCCGTTTTACTCACTGTTGTCTGTGGCATAGAAGGTCTAGAATATCTGTGCCTTTCATAATGCGGTGAGTGATGCAAGAGTAAGAGAGCTAGAACTGTATGAGTTGGACAATATGCTCCTTGCGTTAATACGAGTGAGCTGGCTACCAAGATAAATGACTACTGCGTGAATGGGTTGAGATCTCCACCTCTGACGACAGAAAGGTACATACTGTATTCAGCTCTCAAGACCGTCGGAAATACTAACCTCTGATCGGAATAATTGTTGTCAATCCTCTTGGCCCGGATCCGAATCTGCCGACTGAAATTGCGGGGAGATTTGACGGGGCCCTGGTTGACCAAGTTTAATACGAGATGTCACTTGGCCCATTAGTGCTCATTTAGTCACGTATAATAGAGTAGAAGAATAATTATCGTTTATGCATGTTTTATTATCCGCGCCGCAAAAGCCACACCCGTTTTACCGGCAGAAAGACAGGTCCAGATGTAAGTAGACTGGCTCAGAGAGGTAGAGAGATGGGTGGTGAGGGAGTTCCTGATCGATCGTCTGATGTGGTGGATGGGGAATACGAGATCCAGCTTCCCTTGTCGATCACCTCGTGTTCACCATTCACCCCTCGTGGTCCCAATGCAGGGCTGGAATGGGGTAGCAAATGGTAGTCTTACGGTGGGACTAGGAGTGGCCGAGGCTGGGCTGTTGCTGTTGTCAGAATAGTGGCATCGCGCATAGCTTTCTCATTCAGTCAGATCAGCCCAGACCAGTTCAGTGAGGACCCTTTCGTCATTATTCACTGACGATGTGCCCACTTGGACTCAAAATATCTATATAAACAGTCTTCCATCGCCCCCAAGTTGTGTCTTCTCATCCTCATCACTCACTCACATCTTCACTTACACACAAACCACTACCACCAAACAAAACCACCACTCACAACCTTCAACATGAAGTTCTCCGCTGCCCTCTTCACCCTCTCCGCCGCCCTCGGCGTCTCAGCCGCTCCCGCCGCTGAGTCCGTCAACATGATGGCCGCTTCTCCCCAATGGACCATCCGCGACCTTAAGCGCTACTGCCGTCCTGACGACTCCCTCTGCTACTGGAAGTTCGGCATCGACACCGGCAACAACAAGCCTTACGAGTGCCGCTACAACGTCGAAGGCCCCGGCGCCAGCAAGAAGCGCGCCGCCGGTCCCTCCACCTGCGGCGACTACACCGTCACCTCCGGCTGGAGCGATCAGTTCGGTGCTGACCAGGGATTCACTACCCTCTCTGTTGTCTCCAACCCCAAGCGCCAGATCATCTGGCCTGCTTACACCGACAAGCAGCTTGCTGGTGGTAAGATTGTCAAGCCTGACCAGTCTTACTCTCCTGCTTCTCTCCCTAAATAAGTGGTTATGATGAGATATGATCAGCGATGAATTATCGGAGGATTATGTGAGGATGGAAGGATTGGGGTTTAACAGCATATAATGGCTATTGGTACATATTTTAATTCATGCCTTTCGAGGCCGAATATACATACATATTTAAGGAATTATCGGTTCATCAATTGATCTGTGAAGTCTGTCTGGGAGTGGTGTCGGTAAAAGACCATTGGTGGCTCGGTCGGCCGAGAATCCGGAGCGGTCGGCCGGGAGCACTTGGCGTTCGTCATTGTCATCCGGCAATCGTCGGGTCATGGGATGCTAATAACTCATCTGGCGACATGTCTCAGTCAATATCGTGAAGATCAGTTTAGGTATGAGATGGGATGAGATCGTCAAGGCAAGACAAGGAGAGTTTGTGTCTGCGATAACCGAGGAGATCATCTTTGTCTGTGTCCCATGTAACAGGGACACGGTCTGAGCTCACAGAAGTTTTGTATACCAGATGCACAGTTGGGACAGTCAGCAAGTAACCAAGCAATCAATCACACTGACAAGTCAATACCGAGTATCCTTATGGGTCAGACTCAGGACATAATAAGTTAGTAAGACAGCAGCTATTTATTGACGCCGACTCAAACGGTGATCGGTTGTACGTTCGAGTCTCAACTCACGGTCGCTTACCCTACACTCCCATGCGACTTGAAGGGTCGTGCATAGTCAACACCTCACGATGTCTGTTGAGAAGCCAGTGAGTGACCATGGTACATGTAATGCTTTGTGCGAAAGAACTAATAAAAAGCTAAGAATGGTTCTTGAAAACTCTTTTTCCAGAAACGGGTACGTCCCTGAGTTCGGGTTGTGTTATTTTATGTTGCCCAAACACGCTGACACAGCAAGCAATGATGCAACAGGCGTGAGGAGATGGGATAGTAAGGTCTTGTATCTTTTTTTATCAACACTTTATCATGAGTTTGTATTACGATGAAAATTATGTATTGTCGTGCAGTTGCGATGCGTCGCTCGTCGCTCACCTTTTGATGGTGCTTGGGTGGGGTGACGACACCCATACAGTCTTTCAACTTCGCCACGGGCGCGTTTTTGATACTCTCGATAAAATTCATAGATGCTAATAAACTTATGAAGCTAAGCACTCGGAGAATCTGGAACTGTATGTTGTATGAATTCAGAATATTCATCCGAAGAAGAATCGGTGAGTGACAGTGGTATGTTATGGGGCAACCGGGTGGGACAAGTCAAGATCAAGCGAGAGCTGTTAATCGAGAGACAGCGAGGTAGAACTGTACAGTAGCATCTCAATCTACATCATGACGGTTCATAGTGATTATAATTATCCAGAGATCAAGAGCAAAGTATGACATTGACTCGACTGGTGTCGTGCATTCAGTCCCACACAGGTTTACTTCTCACCATCCTCAAGACACGACAAGCACCTATGAGAACAGAACAGATATTGTATCTTATGATAATAGCTATCAAGCATTCAAACAAACGTCTATGAAATGCGATGCCTATCTTGAGTATCTCCCATCCGGTGAGATCCCTTTACAAGTCCCTTGGACATCAAGTCAACTCCATTCTCCCCAAAACACAAAGACAAACCCAGATCCGGTCGAGGTAAGAATCCAACGCCAATGTTCACTCGCTCAATCAAAAGCACACATCCAGATAAACGTTCCCAATCCACTCGCAAGAACAAGGAACGTCAAAATACCAGCACCAGCCTTATCCGCCGTCGTCAACGGCTTCGGCTCAGGATTATCATGCGAATCCTTACCCGCATTAGGATCACCCCTCGAAATACCACCCGTGCTATTCGTAGCAGGCGGTTCCGCATCTTCGATCAACAAACTCGACACCGCGGCAAGCACGTTCATCTGCTCGCCTGCACCACTTGTTCCATCAACCGCTACATCCACGTAGCTTCCTCCACCCCAGTAGAAACCGCATGCGCGACCGGAGTCGCCGCCTGTGCATTGTTTGACGGCTGCTTCGGTGGACTTTTGGAGGACGGGGAGGATCTTTTCGCGTGTGAAGGGGGCGACTTGGGTTGTTACGGCGAGCCAGCGGTGGACGTAGCCTTTGAAGGACAACATATCGGTCGAGCAGGCGCCCTTTCGGCCTTCGCAGGGGACTTCGTACATGATGTCCTTAGGGAAGAAGTTCTTGAGGGTTGCGTCGAGGAGGCTGGTGATGCGGTCTTCCCAGACTGAAGATCCGTTGGTCTATAACCCGTCAGCAAATACTCACTATACCTACTGAGGCAAGAAACCTACAAAGTTATACATGAACGCAGCGCCCTGGATCAGAATAGCAGCGTTGTAAGAAAAGGTCGCTTTGTTGATGTCGGTACAATTCTTTCCGACGTGTCCACCATCGTAGACCAACCATCTGTCGTGATCGATGTAGTTGACGTTCCAGAGCCACTCCCACGTCTCTTCAGCGTATTTAGCGTAAGTTTCGTTTCCGGTATATCGCGCAAGACGAGCGCCGATGTTGAAGAAGCATCCATTGGCAATAGCTACACCATGTCAGTCAAACCCCCGCCAACACACACGAAAGGCAACCCACTGTTCTTGTAATCGTAACCAGAGTTGGTGAAGGGAATTTGCCATCTCATTCCACCATTGCACTCGTCATCGTGACGCTCAGGTTGAGCTTGCGTGGTCCACACAGCTTGCGCGAGAGCTAACCACTGCGCTTGATCCTCTGGCGGATTCGGAAATTTGTTCTCTGCTGCTAGCATGGCGGACATACCCCAGAAGCCTTGATCGTCGTTTCCGAGGGAGGCACTGTGGTTGCTGGGCATGTAATCGCGGCCGTCTCCTGTTTGGTGAAGCATGCCCTCCATGACGACCTTGTTGTAGGATGAGTCGCCTGTGAGCTTCCAGTAATCTGCCCCAATTAGTCACTTCCTCGTTCATCTAAGATTGAGGCATTGGCATACCGATGTAAGTTCCCATCATGGCTCCTCCTTCCCACCAGTAGTAATCACCCTTGTATTCTGTTGGAGGACCGGGCAAGATACCGGGAATCATGCCAGTTGTGTTTCCGTCATATTGGAGCATGAGATCGTAAGCGAGTGTGCGGGCGGATTGTTTAATCTCGTCTGTATACTGTTAGTGTTGTCCTGTGATGTCGTGGGGTTATCGCGTACCCTTTGTTCCGATCTTGTAATACTGCGCATCGACTGATTGAACGAGAAGACCACCCAAAAGGGCAACTTGGGCGACGAAGCCCTTTGGCGAAGAAAACAACATGGTGACTGAATGAGAGGTGTAGTCTCTGTGACTGTGTGAAGTTTGTTGATCGGATTGGTCGATATGGTGGTGGCTTGTAGAGCGAGCGACAACAAGCACCAAGATGTAGCCGTCTCAAGATTGGACGGGATCTAGAAAACGTTCAAATAAAAAAGCGAGTGTTTAAGAATGCAACCAACATCAACTTCTAGAAAGTATGATCGGAGAAAGGATGAAGAATTGGGAAGATCAAAGGTGGGACGGGTAACTTCAAAACGCGGAGGGATCCGGGGGGTCATCTTGCTTCAAAACAGTCAAAGAAAGAAAAACAAGGGGGACATGGATGAACGGTATTGGTACGAGCCAAGGGGGGCAGTGCAGCTTGTTCGGACATCTTGGCAATTGGACTTTACTGTCTCCTTTGACTACTGGTAACCGCCAAGACAGACAGGCCAAGACTTGGCAATAGTCTTGGCGGGAAAAGGGAGCGTTCCCAATGGTAAGAGTCAATAGGCTAGGTGCCTTGATTTGCAGTGCATATTTACAGGTCATGGATTGATGGAAACTACTGGTTATGGGGATTGATACTACTGGTGATGTTGGTACAGGTGCACAGTTACAGACGGAAGGATTTAAAGTTGAGGGGAACAAGAATGTCACTCCTCCCGAGATGAGACAACCCAAGCGTCCATCACAATCACAAAGAGAAAAATAAAGCCAAGGTCTTGTCTGCTAGAGCGAGATTGGAGATTGGACCTTGGGGAACCTGACACAGGCCACGCAAGCCCTGTAGTTAGACAAGTACTTCTTGTCACATGTATGGGTTGGTAGTGGGAGAGGTATATTGTTATGGAGGGAGATGTACGCTAAACTTTAATGCACCACATCTCCCCACCAGCCCCTGGTATGCTTAAATATTACCTTATTCTGCTGTCCGACCAGTGAAACCAGGGAGACTTGTCTCTGAGTTTATTCTTTGTTGGTAGTAAGACAGAACGCGTAACTGTGAGAACAACAGTCAAGACAACATACGTCCTACATAGACGAGTCATAGAGAGAGACAGAGGATTGAGGAAAAACTTGATCTTGTGCAGGCGCTTGGGTATAGCCTAATGCTCCATTTGATCAAGGGGCTTCTTGGCAACCCGTCATTTACTTGGCGGGAATTGACTGAGCATCATGATCCGAATGTCCCGGTAACAAAACACGTGCTTGATCAATGCTGCTCACAATCACAGTATCCATAGTTTCGACTGTCTCGTACTCTATATTGGAGCCTATAAGCTCGTATCTGATACGGCTGGACGAATAGATGCATGGTGTAACGACGCGCCAAGCTCAAACATACGCGTGTCTCCAATTAACCTTGTCTGTGTTTTGGGTTGGTGAGAAATGAGCCAAGATGTCACATGTTTCATCTCAAGAGACTTTTAATCAGTGTCAATTGAGTTTGATGATTGACTTTTGACGTTCATCCGGTATGGCAGATCTATGGAAGCTGGATCGATTGAATTGACTGTCATGCGGTCGGACGGTTGGTGTTTTGGCTTGGCGTAGCGACTTTTTTTTTACCCGCCACGTTTGGAGGTTGGTGCTGCAGCCACAGCGTCATTTTGAGGCTCTAGCCACCGTTGAGACTTTAATGTTATTTTGACGCGAACTTCACGACTCGGCTTTGACACGCGACAAGTTTCTGCGCGTAGGTAGTAAAATTTATCTTTATGACAAAAGATCAATTAACTCCGTTGGAGTTGTTGATTGTGGCTTGAGAACTGCGGGGGATAAGCATATCGCGACATATTCTTCTTGGTGTTTATGTCATTTGTTGAGACATAAGCCTGCGGTCCAAAGCGGACTGTTGTTCTCGCTCTGATGACGAATACCACTTTTTGACACAAGATATCGAATTAAGGTAGATGCTGAAGCTAACGTCTCTTCTTCCCAACGTTCCTAGATGATATGCCTTGACCGACATATACCCAGTATTGAAGGTACGCCAGGTATCAAGCTGCTGTATCGCAGTCCTATAATCGGAAGCAGACTAGTTATACTTGGGACTCATAAAATATTTGGATACCTAGAGAAGCTGTGCGAATCTCGTCATCCTTATGTGAAGAAGTTGCTAAGATGTTTACACAAGTTGGAAGACGAGCTGTCACTCACCTGTGGTGTGGGCCTTTCTACTGATGTGAATTACTATAATCCGTGACCCTAGGTTCCATTTGCAGTATTAATGCCAAACTATAAATATTCAGCTGCTGGTATAGGCTTTGAACATATCTCATAACTCTCAGAGTGAAAGATAGGCTAATAAGCTATAAAGCCCGACTATTCAACGCAAGTGACGTCTTATATCGTGGTAATGGGCATTGAGGAATGGAAAAGGATTCGGCTGGGGTGAAACCCGGATTTACGCTAGAGCTGGATGCGAATTCAAAGCTAAAGAGAGGCTACATGAAATAGCATCCACGACGAGCTTTGTTGACTTCCCAAGTGGGATACTCAGGGATGTTTACCGTCGTAGATATAATTTTTAACGCGACTAAGATAGCTATGGAAAGGACACCTGAATATATTTTGAGGGACTGTTTCAAAATTTGAGGAGGTTTGCCCAATATTAGATCTGATTGACAGACGAATGAATTGCCGCGGGAGTCCCCTTTAAATGAGCCTACCGCTTCTGACGCCTCAGCCGAGCAGTTGAATAAATCATCTTTGTATGGACTGCATCTAGATCCTTCGCTCGTAGGAATACCCATGAGTATAGATAGAAGAGGTGTCTGGGCCTGGTCTTTGTTGAATCAACGGAAGTGAAAACTGCTATAACTTAAGAAGCCAAGAATGGAAATTGCGTATCTCATATCGGGCTTACAGCATCAGGAGAGAGGCAAGGCCTTGACATATAGTGGACTAGAAGAACCTTGTATGTGAATTTTAACTAAGAGAATCTCATGATTAATACGCGACCTGACTCGCAGCCAAGAGCTACAGTCGATTTGAAGGAAGCTGATGCCACAGGGCGATACTCAGAGGGGAGCCAAAGTAAGTTCTGGCCATCTTCCATAATCCAATCCGCATCAAAACTCATATCGTAACTAGACCAATTAGCACCCGGCAAGGCAGTTATCCCAAGTGACTCGGGGTTGATATCGGGCGTTGAATTTGGAACTTCCAAGTCCAGAGGGCCGAGGCTGGTGTAGAGTCGAGAGTTCGTATATGAATCAAAAGATAGACAATCTATGAATTGATCGACGTCGAATATCTGCACATACGTATGATGTTCTAAATCCCAGATCTTGACCTTGCTGATCTCAAACCCATAATCGTACGAGCTGGATGCCAGATACCGGGAATCCACTGAGAAGGCTACTGAATCTGTTCCTACAGAAACTTCCGGTAGGGTTTCGAAGCTGTGCTTGACGATATCGTAAATCCTAATCATCGAAGATATTTCTGAGGTTGTTGCGAGATACTGACTATCGGCTGAGAAGACCACCGAGTTCACTGGATCATCATGCTCAAATGTAAATAGGCATCGACCTGTTGCTGCATCCCAGATCTTGGCTGTGTTTCCACTTGAACCTGACGCAAGATATTGACCATTTGTTGAGAAGGCCACTGAATTTACCAACCCGCTGTCCTCGAGTGTATGGAGGCATGTACCATTCATGACATCCCAGACCTTAATTATTTCATCCCATGAGCCTGAAGCTAAGCGCTTGCCATCCGGAGAAAGTGCTATAGTGATTATTTCCTGTTGATGGCCTTCAAGTGTATGTAGGCATATTCCTGTTTCTGCATCCCAGACCTTTACAGTAGCATCTTCAGATCCTGATATGACTCGCGTTCCATCTGCTGAAATGACAATATGATTTACTGATTCCTTATGGTCTTCAACTGTTGGCGGGCATATGTCGATGGATGCAGCCCAGATCTTGACTGGGCCATCCACTAAGCCTGACACAAGATGCTGACCATCAGCCGTGAAGGCTATAGACGTTGCTTGACTTCCGACGCCCTCGAGAGTTTGCAGATTTGTGCCGGTTTCAGCATCCAAAATCTTTATATCGGGGTCCTGGTCGCTGGAAGCAAGACGTTTGCCATCCGCTGAGAACGCTAATGCCGTCACCCGACTTGGGTGGTTTTTCACTATTGGCCGACTGGAGGCTGACGAGGCATCCCAGACTCTGACCGTGCCCCAGCCCGAGGCTGACGCAAAACGCCTACCATCTGGCGAGAAGGCTACTGATCTTACTCCATGACTGTCTACATGGTCATCATCGTGAACTTGTAGTGTCTGTAAGCATGAGAATGATTCCACGTCCCAGATTTTAATCGTGTTATCGGCTGATCCTGACAAAAGACGCTGGCTGTCCGGTGAGAAGGCTACTGAGCGGACTTCGCGAGAGTGGTCCTCCAGGGTTTTCAAACATTCTCTTGTTTCTAAACTCCAGATCTTGATTGTCCGGTCATCAGACCCCGATGCAAGATATCGGCCGTCTGAAGAGGAAGATATTGAGTTCACTCTATGATTGTGGTCCTCGAGGGTTTTCAAACATTCTCTCGTTATCAAACTCCAGATCTTAATTGTCAGATTGTCAGATGCCGATGCGAGACCTTGTCTACCTGGCAAGAAAGCGATAGAACGGACCCTATCATGGTAAAAAGTATGTCGACAAAAGCCTGTTGTTATCTCCCATATTCTAACTGTGTTGTCAAATCCGCCCGATGCAATAAGCTGGTTGTCTGGTGAGAGGGCAACTGAGAATACGTCCTTGTCATGACCCTCAAGGGTTTGTAGACAATTATTCCAGATCTTATCCATTTTCGGCTTCAGGATCATCCGGTCCAGCTCTTCATCTTTGAACAGCTCTCGAATGAGGCTATGTTCTGGACTAAAGACTAGCCCTGAGGCATAGACTTGCAATGGGGCTATCTCGATAGGTCGCTTATGGGCGAGGACAAAACGGCGCGCGTCCTTAAACAATTCCGTCAATGGTTTTGGCGCCTTCGTTCTCTATGATTGTTAGACTATTTCCAATACATACTCGAAGCAACTCACAGTAGCAAGATCCTCAAGCTTATATATGGCATTGACACCTTCTACTATGCTCTGTAAAAGACCAAGAGATTCCAACCAGTATAGATACTTCTTCTGGATAAATTTGTAAACAGAGCCATCGCTGTCCATGTGGCCGCTGAGTACGGTGGGGCCAGAGTCGTATAGATGATCTACCCAATAAACGCAAGGGTATCGAATGGGGTCCAGTGGTTTAAGGACAACAGGCGAAATTTCCTTGAAGTCAAACCCTGGATGGTTGAGTTGACAGATATCGCGCCTAAGAGTCTCCGATAGTACCTGCAATGATCTCCTGAAGACAAGTCCATGTTGATGTGCAAGACCTGAAGGTAGAATCTGGTCTGATGCCTTGTTGAGCAGGAAGTCTTTGGCGGACTGATGCAGAAAGTAAACAGAGTTTCCCCGGAGTGTCAGGAAGGAACCACAGGAAGCAATAATCTCTGGCAGCTCATCATCCTCGTCATCCTCTTCATCGTACTGCGGCCCTAGAAGGGCTTTCAACTCAGCCAAGGCAAGCGGTCTGTATACGACTGAAGCGATAGCCAGGATTGCTCTACATATCTCTGCATCATATGAGGAGAAGATATACTCCATCATTCTCCTGTACAGAGGGTTGAGTCCCTTTGGGAATAACTTCAGACTGGATTGAGTGTGACGTTTCCGGAACACCTTGCTGTCTGCGAGCTGTTGACAGACCAAAGCGACCCATAAGAACGTACCATCAGCGTTATCAGCTAGATAGCTCTTGACATTGCTTTTGAGTTCTGCGTCATATCGCTTCTGTTCGGCCAACTGTGCCACCTTGTATTCGATGAATGCCTCAACAGCCTTGGAAACCGAGTCTTGGTTTAACTCAAGGTGTAACCTGACTTTCTGCGTAGAGCGATCCAGGAACTGTTCGATTTCTAGCCAGTTGCGACTAGTCACGATCCACTTAACGCTACTAGACTTGACTATCAAGCCAAGAAGATTCTCTTGGTCCGTACTACACTCATCGAGCGCATCCACCATCAGGAGTGCGCCATCTAGTAATGGGTCCTCAAGCATTGCCATGAAGATCTTTGATAGAGCCTGCCATGCATTACCATCCTCAAATAGCTGCTTGCCGGCATGATCATATTTCTCCTCAATGTATGAGAAGAGTGGGGGTCGTTGAACAACAAGAAGATAGATCAGACCCCGCAGCACAGCTGTAGCATTGCTTAATCGTGCTTCGGTGGCTTGGCAAAAGAAGTAGGATAACAGCCTGCCGTGCTCTTTCTCGAGCTCATTGATCAATCCACATAACAGCATTGTCTTGCCCTTGCCAGGGTCCCCTTTGATCCAGAGAAGCTGACTGTGTGAAGCCTTGTGCCATTCTTGAAACTGGGCGTTTTCGAGAATCCAGCGGTAGGCATCTTCGAGCAACCCGCCCTTTGTTTCTTGAATTCTAGTCTTATCGTCACGAGGATCAGTCTCACGCAGATCCCGCAAACATTGGTTGTATTTCTCGTTCTGAAGCCAATATTCCCGCTCTAGGCTGCCTGCAAGGATATCCTCCGTTTGAGGAAGCCTTTCGAGGAACTCCCTGGCGAATGCAGCAGCGGTAGCAGCAGCATATTCCTGCCATTCCTTGCTCTTATGGGAGTCGGAATAGTCGCAGATTCCCCGTATCGATAAACAGGGACAGATGTCATTCAGGCCGGCCGCCTCCATTTCGAAGCAAATGGCATCAACTGCCTCGGCTACCTTGTCGCGAGCCTTCGAGTTTTTCATAACTTGATTGCCCGAGGCGATAGTGCCATAATGAATGTAGGGAACATTAATACCCCGATCGCTTCTCTTTACTAGAGCCGAAGGGCTGCATTTGTCGCAATTTGATGCTCGAGAGCTGTGTGCATACTCTGAAGAGAAGAGACGATCTGCTGTAGTCGGATGGGCGTAGGCTGGTAGATCCTTAAACTTCTCTTCTAATATGAGAGGAACCCGGCTGCTATGCGGTTGATGCTCCGCTCGTAATAGCGATAAAGCCTTGCCAAGAAGGTGTGCCAACGGCTTCGGGACTGCAGTATGTTGGATTTGTCCACTTCCGACAATCTTACCAAGATCGTGCTGGACCACCCGAGTACCAACGATTATATCGCCTAAACGAATATCAAAGTTCGGACGCGGGACGCCGCCGCCAATACCCACCATGAGGCAGAAATGGATCGATTCAAAAGTGCGGGTAAGATTAGTTAATACATTTACTGCGTTGTTTGTTCCATAGTCATTTGTGGGCAAACACGCGATGACGATGTTGTGGCACCCTATGCCCCCAAGTACATAGGAATTGGTGTCGTTTTTCCGTCTGGGTAAGGATTTATGGACTTCGTCTAACACAGCTTTAGCTGCAACCATTTCCTTTGGTAGTGCACAGATCCAGGCGACTGTGTATCGTTCATAAGATGCGGGTGATATTCTCTGCGGCTTGTGGGCTCTATGGTCTAGATCCCCCACGCGGTATTTCTGACGCTGATGAGCCATGACTCCAATTCCTCGGCCTACTGGCGCCAGAGCGTTTTGTATACAGGTTGCCAGAAGACACAGGCGTTATGGAGTTGTGGAGTTTGGAACGAAATGATCAAAGCGAAGCAACGGAGAGGATGTCAGGCGAAAGGAGGGGGTTGGAGTATGCATGCACAGCCCCCACCTGTTTTTGAGACCGCCCCCAATAATTGCCCAACCTGGCGAACCAGAAATAGTAATTCAGATACAGATCATATCATAATTATCTCTCAACTATACTCTCTGACCATCCCTCCAAGGTAGCAAGTCCCCATCGCCATTTACATACCATACATTACTATTAAACTTCTCCATCCTCAAATCCTCCTTATACCATCCAAACGTAGACAACATCATGATAGCCATGACCGAGATGTCAAATACATACAGCGTCCACTCATGAGTAACCAGATATCCATTCATGCCATCATACATCTCGAAAAGCCGAAAGACGTTCCGTACGAGCATGTAACAAGTGAAAATGTATACCATGATAGTCATAGGTATGAGACGAACATGTGGGTTGGTCCTCTCCAACAATCCACGGTGAATGATTCGAAAGTTGAACACCGCAACGCAGAGCAGAAAGACGAGCAGCGCGACAATTTGAATAACCAGACCTGCGAACATGAAACCCTGCCCCAAAACATTCAATGGCTCTTTGCCAAAGTACAATATCCCGAGGCCACAACAATGCAAAGAGAAAGAGCCGAGGTTGCTTATACGAAGGTACATATTCTGTCGAACACGATCCGAAAACGATAAATTCGAGTGTCCAGACCCATGCATCAAACCGTTGAAAAAGTCATATATGGCCCCGGTATACCACAACGGCGCAAGGAACAAAAGGGATCTTTGGATGATGTAGGATACTTCGTTATCTGGATGTTCAATGGAGACGATTCGAGCGGCGAAGGCTGCTGTTTCCACTAGTATATTGTTAGTCTTGACTTGGCCTGAGGAGGTGAGACAAACAAAGTCCCCCCTGGTACATCGAGCAACCGAAGGAGTGGCCAATTTGGCGACGACAGCTATAATGACAAAGCGCCATTACGATGAAGAAGACGAGGCAGCATATCGCTAGAGAGCGATTAGGCTCGTAGCGCTCGTAGAGGTTGTCGTGTGAAGAGAACATCTTGATGGATGATACTTGGAGAACGATGCTTGAAGAGGAGATGCACGATGACGGAAGATGATACAAGCGATGGGGTGGACGGAGAAGAGTATATGTAGACTCTTCTATGACATAACCATCGGCATCGCCGTTTATACCCCTCAGAGGCTGAAATCACGTCTTGCCTTGACGATATCATTGGGGTTTGTGGTCGTGGCTTGCTGAAACGGCAACCAGAATGGCATCTCCGTCCTCAGAAGGCGTGAGCAATCCATCGTTCCTGCATATGCATGACTGTTGTGAAACGGAAAATGCGTTGTCTTATTGAGTGTACCGCTAAAAATACGTACCTTGAAATGTGAAATAGTTGTAGAACGGCCTGGGCTGGATAGTTCTACCTGTAGCAATACCATAGGCTTTCAGACGAAAGTAAGAGACTCGTAGAATTACCCAGGTGGGTGTGCTGTTAGGGGCCCATTCTTATAATGCCCTGAGGTTACCTTGACACAACTTCGTCATTTTCATCACTCATTTCCTCTTCACTTCTTGGGTCGCTTAACCCGGTGATCTCTGACTTACCTTTGCTTGCTAGCCTCGAGAACTCGAGAGTTGCAGCCGGATTATAGAACTTTAATTGCACCAGCCTATAGCTTCTGTACATTGCGCTCCAATCTCTGCCTCCATATTTTCGTGCGTCTTCAATCCACGTGGCAGCTGGCTATTCTCTACTCAAATTCCATGCATCCAAACGCACTGTGAGTCCTGGATGTCTGCAAGCTTTATCTATGACTGAGCATTGGGAGGTTCAAGTCTGCCTCACAATATCCATATACTTATTGACTACAATGAACCCTTTGCGTCCGATTGGCACGCGCACTGGTCTATAGCTCTACGCTTCTGATGACAGTGTCGCAGCCCCAACAGATAAGATTTCTAGGTATGTTTACTCTTTGTATCCGGCGTCACAACTCATTTACCTACACGGAATCAGTATTACAGTCAATATAAGCTTCAGTGGCCTGAACAGGGATAGGTCTGTTCCCCAGAACTTGCCCATCGAATGGGAACGTAGACCTACGATCTGATATCCTGAATGGAATAAGATATCGAAGGAAATTAAGCGCTTTAAAGTTTGCCCTCACATCTAGCGTCGAGTATATGAACCAACGGTATCACAGCAGCATGAGTCCATCTATTCGCCTAACCTCCGCCTAGTCTAGCTCCAATCCTCCAAAGTCTAAACAATTAAGCTTCCTAACGATAACCTCAGTAAAATTACAGGGGGAGCCGCGCGTAACCTTGAAGCTTCAGACTAATTGGTGGATTTCCACTCTAATGTCCACTACTAACTCTTGTCAAAAACCACCAATCGCTGCTTCACCGGACCAATTGTAGGATCAACACATTTCCTCTCACAAAGGCTAGCCAAGACCCTGGACTGACAGCGGGTGGCTGAGCGCCGTTAAACTTTCTGGACTTCATGCATAAACCAGTGGAGAGATCGGCAAACAGGGGAATGCAGAGAAGTCGAACGGTTCCCCACGTTTCTCCGGAGTGGGATGTCAAGATATGGAGACGTGACGTCGAACTAAGATATTAGATCGGAGGATTACGGTAAACAATGGCAGGCCTAGCGGATCGTTACTCGGCTACTGGAGATTGAGTACCGAAGGCAATAAACACAATGTTTACCCGGCTTGAAGACTGAAGTGGAAAAGATCATAGTCTATGCTTGTATAATACAACGTCTGATATACTCTAATCCACAAGAAAAAAGATAATCGCTCAAATAGCCACCCAAACAAAAAGGTTCCACTCAATTACTTTACTCATCATCCACTTCATCAGCAAGCATACTTAAAACATTCTCCTCACCAGGTGAGTTCTGGGGGAAGCGAGCGTTGTATCCGATGACACCCCGAGCCTTGAGGTATGTCTTTGTAGGAATTGAAATCTTTTGGGTGGAGACGAGCCAGGTCACGCCTTCGCTGCAGGGCGGTGTGGTAAGCGAGCCAGAGTAACTAAGCATCAATTGTCAGTTTTGGAATCGGAGTTGTGATGTGGTACTGAGACTTACGATTGGAACTCGCCTTCCTTGAGAAGCGAGACGATCTCGGACATCTTGAGAGGCTTAGTGTGAGTGGTCTCACCCAATGTCGCAATCTCATCCACCGAGTCAAGAACAGTGGTAGCGACAGTGGATTTCTTGGCCTCACAACCCTTACCCCTGTACCCCTTGCGGGTAACATTCGAAGCCCCATCATCAAGATCAATGTAAACACCAATCACAGCAAGCTGCTTATCCTCGCTCTGATGAACCATGTGCATCTCCATAGCCATGCTAGTTCCATTGTCCAGATGCTCGGAGGGGAGATGGAAGTGGAATTGCTTTAGGTGGTAGGTCTTGTTGTGGAGGGTGATGCTGCCGCCTAGGTCTTCTGTTACGACTTCGACGGTGCTGCCGAGGTTTTCGAATTCGGCGCCCTCGTGGAAATCTGGGATGGTGATGTGCAGGTCTTCGGGGGAGATGGTTTGGAATGTTCCCTTGGACAGGTTGATGGGGGATTGGTGAGAGCCTGTTGCGCAGAGGGCGTTGGCTTTGGGGTCTAGGTTAAACCAATTGGCAGGGCCCTGGGTATGTTAGTATGAGATTACTTGGACATTGAGGATCAGTGAGAGGGTAAGTACTTACATTGGCAGCTGAGTAGCCAAACTTGGGCGCCTCAATGGCATCTGCTCTTCGGTGAAGATGAGTTCCATAAGCACAAGACGCCAACGCCTGAGGCGCAAAGGTAGCCAGAAGAGGGATCCAAGAATACATGACTGATTACAAAAAGAAGAAGTCAGGGCTGTGCGTCTGGCTAGGGAACAGTTGTCCAGTGAATATAGACTCAGAGATAAAGTTGCGATGGCTTCCACGATACACGAATGAAGGAAACATCTGGTATTTAAGCATTTTTCTATCACCCCGATGTTTCCGATTCTTACGTAGTAATTGCAATACAGTACCTGACATTATCAAATATCCCCTGCTATATTCCAGGGTCTTCACTCCAGGCTGGGGCTTACATCTATCTGCAGCAACCTTATTACGGCAGTCTGGGCTTAGCTCATTATTCATCGGGGTCTAGAAAAAGAACTCGAGTCACGCCACAACGGTCTGACCGGGGAAAGATCTTTACTGAGTGTACTGTAAACTGTGGGCCAATTACGGGGTGTTCGTTGCTACGCTGCGGTAGAAAGAATAAGCATGGCTGGGTATCCCCTGCTACCGCTGCATTCATGCGTGTCTCATCTAGAGTTCGTTACGGTTGAAAGTACCGAGCTTTACAATTGTAATTTTCTTTTGATCTTGGCATTGTGTTTTTATAAAGTTTAAGTTGAGATGAAACGTGTTTCTTTACCAAACTCCCGGAGAATCTACCACCGAGCGCGTATAAATCTTCTCAATAGTGTCACATAACCAGAAGCAGTAGTATTGCCAAGTAAACATTATCGTCGTGATAGTAACTTCATGACGTAGGCCAGGTCCATTATTTACGCCCGCAGATAATTAACTCCGCGGGTTTTCCCCCAGGTCCAACGGGAATGGAGAGTTGCAATGAGAAATACCATATGGAATGCCATTGGAGACGCGCTAAAAAACCGTTGCCAAGGAGTGACAGGGGTTGAAGAAGTGCTGGGGTGGCTCAGATGGGGCCTGAAGTCTGGATTTCTTGGCGGTGCAGAGGCTTGGGATGATGAAGGCCGAGTCTGACCAAGCGTAAAGGCCGAGATTGATGGTCAAATCAGAATTCAGAAAAAGCGAAAATGATTTTTTAATAGACATGACTTATTTGGGTGATACTGTAAGAATTGTATGCTAATACGAGAAATGCTTAATGTCGGAGACTCTGCTGTGTGACTTTGGTGGAAAGGTCAGGTGACTTGTAGCATGACAAGTGGGACATCGCGAGAACCCAATAGAAGCATCATCTACCTCCGACAAAGCTACTCTCTAGCCTCATCCTATCCCCCTCAACCACTCTCCAAACTTCCCGAACAATTGGAACTTCCAAATTCGGCATCTAAATAACCTCACACAGCCTCCTTTAGGCCTTCCACTAATTACCGTCCCTTCGGTTCATCCCACTTTACCCCTCCCACGGCAGTTATCTCCTCTGCAAGATCTCATCAAACTCTATCTACATCTACCATGCCTCCCCTGTACAAAAAGACCCTCGTACTAGGCGCTTCCTCCGGCATTGGTCAATCTCTTGCTGCCAAGCTCATCGCCACAGGCACAAAGGTTATTATCGTGGGTCGGCGCCGCGAGAATTTGGAATCTTTTGTTAAAGAGCATGGCGCGGATAATGTCAGGGCTATAGTCTTTGACGTCACCAACTTGGACCACATCAAGGACTTTTCCGAGGAGGTTATCAGGTCTGATCCTGATCTTGATTCTGTGGTGCTGAATTCGGGAATTCAGAGGGGCTTTGACTTTAGTAACCCAGAAACTCTGGATTTGAGTGTTCTGGGGGATGAGTTGACTACGAATTATACCTCTGCCGTATATCTAACAGCGGCATTCATACCTCATCTTAAGCAAGCCAACGGGCATCTAATCTACGTCAGCGCCACGTTGGGTTTAATCCCCAGCATGGTTCGCACACCCAACTACAACGCCTCAAAGTCCGCCCTGCACACATTCATCCTCAACGTACGGGAACAGCTGAAGGGGCAAGTAAAGATGGTGGAGGTGTTCCCGCCTGCCGTGCAGACTGAGCTGCATGACGAGAAGCATCAGCCTGATCTTGTGAATGGAGGACAGATTGGGATACCTCTAGGTGAATTTGTGGATAAGATGTATGAGGGGCTTGAGAGGGGGGATGAGCAGTTTGCTGTTGGGCCTGGTGAGGCGCTCTTTAAGGAGGATGGGTGGGAGAGCGAGCGGACGAGGTTGTATGAGAAGGGGAGGGAGGGGATTGAGAAGTCTTTGGCTAGCTACATGAAGAAGTAGTAGACTATATCTGGAAAACTGGATAGATAATCATGACATTAGATGAGATGATATCTTGTGTGATGCTTCATTGGAGGAGGTGAAAGCAAGAATGTCTAGTAATCCGCGTATTTTTAATTTCCAACGGTAAAATACCGCCGCTAAGTTGAAGTCCATTCGCAGTTAACGCGATATCTAAGCGGTGCTTACATACCAAAGCGGAACAAATTTCCCCAAGCTTATTAAATGCGGCGCTTGGAGAAGTCACTAGAGCGGCACCAGCCTCAACATTTCGCGCCATAAATACTACATATCCTTTCAGGTTAAGTGCGGTCCGCTCCAAACCTGACAGGTCCCCAGTTTGGGATTTGCCCTCAGCAGACTCGCCAGCTGAAGGGTAAGATGGTCAGCAGCTTACTGACAAATATGCTTGAAGTAAGCGGCCATACAGGGGATGAGCGGAGACATTTGCCGCTCAGCACAGCCATCATTAACGCACAGATACAATTTCTGGCCTCAGCTAAAACTCGAGGTCAGTGAAAGACTCAGTTGTGGCGGTCCTTAATATGGACCAGATGAGTTACAGCAATAGACAATCATGAGCTTAAGCTTTAAACAACCAAATCACTCTGTTCCATTCCATTCAGTCACTAGCGACACAAGATGTAAGCTATTCTCACTGAGTACGCTTTAAAGTTCCACCATCTGATAAGACTAGAATACGTGTTCTAACCCAGACGAATTATATTCCGGAACAACATTCTCGACAGGACAAGCTCCTAAAGCTCTACCAAGCCTCCTCCTAACATCCCTCCACTCCTCACCACCATCCTTCTGTCCAATAACACGGTATCCGCTACCCTCTCTACAGACCAAGACATTGTTTTCAGCGTATCTATCCCCATGCGAAAGGTCACCCGCCACGACATACTCTAGTGAGGTGATACCCTCTGCGCTGAAAGCCCAGTCTGCGAAAAGGCGGAAAGATTGTTGGAGGGGTAATGTTTGGCCTTCGCGGGTATCCTTATTTAAATCTTCGTTTGGTGCGGTGCCGCTGGCTCTGGCTGCGAGGCCGTTACCTCCGGCTTCTGTTGTCTGGCTCTTGTCGAATATCCATGCGGGACTGCAGTCAATATTCACGCCGGTGTGACGAATGTGAAGAACCTTAAGTGAACGTTTCGTCACAAAAGGCAGCAGAACGTCTTTCTGTTCAAGCAATCAGCCGACAAATCGAAAGCTCTGTTTGATGACTTACCAGATACTTGGGCGCACATGTCAACCCAAAGAATTGCAAACCAAGTCTCGAAAGCGGATTCATCCCCGGATCCTCTCTAATCCCCCTCAACTCATCCTCATCCATACCCAGCCCCATCAAATCACTCCCCATCCTCACACCAACCATCTCATCATCCCGATCAGTAATCCTCTGATGATGCACAAATCTCTTCAAATTCCCATGACCTGCAAGATGTCCCCAGAACTTGAGTACTGATGTAGGACCACAATAGCTTATGTACAGCTCTTCAAGGCTGGTGAATGAGTCGAGAAAGGTTGTAATGATGGTTGTTTTTCGTATAGCTGTTTCGTGCGGTGTTTGGAGATGGAAGTCCAGGATCTCGAAGGATTTGAGGTGGAGGGGTGTTTGAGATTGAGTGAAAGTTGTGAGGAGGGTTGTCCAGAATGGACACATGTTTACTGTGAGGGATGTGAGGTTTGAGAAGTTGATGGATGCTGGTGGTACAGCCTTTCCGGTTATTTCGTCTTTGAGTGGTACCCTCGTGAGTTTCAAACTCTTCATCTTCGGATAGGATACCTCCTTATCAGTATCCATCCCGAGTCCGAATATCTGTCGTGCCAACATCGTACTCGCAGGGACATTATCCCACTTCTCATCACCATCTTCCTGCCTGACAATTCTCATCTCTCTATTCTCCCACTGTCGAGACCAACATTGCAGATCGATCTCCAGCTCTTCCAAGTGATTTGCGTTCATCTGGACCAGGGTGGCGATGTTGCCGAAGTGGCATCCCATGGGAGCTTTCCAATTGAAGCGTCGGATGTTTTTGAAGGCGGTGAGGTTTATGTCTGTGTTTCTACTCCAGCGGTTGAAGCGGCTGCAGAATGGGTCTGTCGTGAAGTTAAGAGCTTGGATGGAAGAATGTTTGAGCGATAGATGCTGGAGAACCTCTGATGGTATGCAGGTCCTATAATTCTAACTCACCAACCAGTCAGCACCACTTTTACAGGCCGGAAAGAACTTACCTGAATGTTTCGAGTTGACCCTCATCAAACCGTCTCAACAAAGCCAAAGTTCTCTGCACAAGACATTCATACTTAACCCTAACAAGCCTCCCCCTCTCCAACCCAAAACTATCACTCCTTCCCTCCCAAGTATCATGCAATTCCGGGTCCTTGTCCGACCAATCACCCATATAGCCCAGCCAATCGTGCGCATGGACGCAATGCTTCGCGTCGTCAATGTGAAAGTGCAGAGCTCGTGTGGACTGAAGACATTGTTGCGGTGGACCGGAGGGTAAAATGGAGTGACGATTGGTTGAGGATGGAGGGGAGATAGTTAAGGAGCGCCAGAGGGGACGGTGGGTTGTTTCATGGAGATATTTGGAGGTTTGGGAGAGAGATTTGAGGTCTGTGCCATGGAGCTATCAATGTCAGTTAACGTACCTAGCAAAATTCAAGATAGCTCTTACCTTTTCGCAAATATTCTCAATAATCTCTGGAGGCAGTAACATCAACATTTTGACGGCTTACGATAAAGAAACAAACAAGAGCGCTCATCTTCCGGCTGATGGGGTCCATGGACTTCATATCTCACGAGATGCCTGACCACCAACATGACTTGGCGTCATCAATGCCACTCAAAGCCCAAAGGGTAAGCACATTCTCATCTCAGAATTTAACCTCTTCATTTTCAGCACTTTGACTGGCTTGAACTGATTATTTTGACGTCAATGGATGGTGGTATGACTGTTGTCTGGATAATATGTTATAGCCGAGACCATCAATCGGGTGAATTTTGGCTGGTGCCAGCGCCGCAATTGATCCCAAAAAGAAAAACAAAATGATTTACGGCCAATTTCCCTTGCTGAATTCCTGAGGTGGATTTTTAGGAAGGTAAAAAAAAAAAAAGAAACTGTGTGAAAATGCAAAAAGAAACAGCTCCCCGAAACCTGGATCGAACAAGTGACCTTTCGATGACATATAACAATTACAGTCGAACGCTCTTCCAGCTGAGCTATTCGGGGAGATCTCCGAAACGGAGGAATAGCTATTGGTGAGAGACTGAGCCGAGATTACGCCTTATATACCCCCGCCAGCTCCACATCCAACTGTCGGGCGCGTTGTAACCTCCCGGGTATCTTTTCAATTTCTAGTGCCACCAATTACTTTTGCTATTACAACGCTGGAAAAATACTCCAAAATTCTTGATCTATATATTCCTTAGAGACTTACACTCTTCTACTGGAATAAGTTTTGGAACAGTCGGGTGAACCGAGAAAGACGGGATCGTATAAATTGCACAACTGAAGCTGCAGTTCTTATTTATAGCTACGTAAACATGCTTCCACAAAATTCTCCGCGAAAGACGTGACGCGCGATCTTGGGCGTGCCCGACGACAATAATTCGAACACTGTTATGTCATCCTTCATGAATCTTATAGTAATCCAACTAAAATCCATTGTTGGATAACCCAGGATTGTTTGTCGCAACCGGCGTGAACTCGAGCTTCTTAATTATCGCATCAGCTTCTTCAATTCTCGCCTTTGCAGCATCAATTGCCTTGCGTAGAGCCGCGATGTCGGAATCCTGTCAACAATTTATTAGCTCCGATTTCAACATCGCTAGAACGGACTCGATTTGCTCACCAAGATCTGGGCCCAACTAGACTTTTATATCAATGAGCACAGAGGAACTTCAGACATGACAGAATGCAAAATGGTTGTCTTTCTACCCCGAGATCTAGTCACTGTGTACGTATCCTAGCGTGGATTTCTCCAAGCTTCGCCCGGAATGGATAATCGTTGTATGGCATGGTAATAGATCGGTGGTGTTGGCTATGGATCACAAACTGGGATCTTTTCATCCGTGATAGCTCGCAAATGGAGCAATCTAGATCCCAACGTTTTGTTGAGGTTATGATAGTTTCTTCTGTGGCTGGCTGATGAGGAGTCCCGTCTCAAGCACCGCTGAGCTTCACAAGCTAAGGATCCCGATTAGGAAAAATATTGTTTCAAACCCCGCAGCCTAGATTCTGTTACCGCGGGCTGTACGTGGGCGAACTAAACCCCAAGGAATAACGTTAAATTGTTTCAGAACAGGTAGCCTCAACGGTTCAACCTCGTTCTAATAGAGTAAAGTGCGCGTTCACCGTCGGTGAATCCGCAACCCAATATGTGATTCAACATGGTCGATCAATTCAGCCAGCCCTGGCCTTGCCACTGTCCAGAATCGACAGAACCAGCTGATCGAGTTGTGTCTTAAAAAGGACAGCGCTAGGCTTTTCAATTTGACGGTAGAAATTGGGAACATGAATGGACCGCAGGTGACGGGGAGTGATTGGGTGATCTAGATTTCGACAATCTTGTGTCTCTAGACTAACTGGTCGAGGAAATCGAGGGTGGCCTAAATGTCTCACCTGCATCAGTCCAATACCATGGTGTTCGTTTCTCCTCGCGCTAGCGCGCTTATATCGTTCAACTAGGGGATTCGCCTGTCCTGACGAGTGGCGTTGTCATTCTGCATATGTTTAACGTTTACTGGACTGAACATGACCTCGCGCTATTGAAGCTTGCATAGCTGACTTCTGGATAGTGTGATTTCATCCCTGAGACAGCGTATGATGAGAGATCTGTTGTATTCTGTCCAGGCATGGAAAACTATCTGATATGGCAACGTTGGCGTCCTGACTACGGCTGAACAGACGGCACGGACGTCCTCGATAGCTCATTCAGCCTTTCATCGATTGCACGATGGCCGGCCGGCACCTATGCACCGGTCGATACTACAACGCATACCCGTCTTAGATGGTGCAACAGCTATAGAAGTCAATATTAGCTAGTCTCTTCGATAAAGCCAGCCACGTACCACTGACCACCATAGCTGCTAACCCAATTTCAGTCATTCAAAACTATCCCCTCGAGTTAATAGCATTTTAAAGACTTCTACGAGCGCTTAGATGTTTCACCGAGATCATGGTCAAGTTCCCACTGGTCTGAAGCGGTACTTCCTCTGGTCGTCCTGCTATTGCCTACCACAGAAGAAAGTATACTCTCTGTGATCTAGCCTCGGCGGTTATGCAATGAGCCTCAATCAACACCACACTAGACTGAAGCTTGTTATCATCGTAAGTCGCGAGCCATATGAGTAAAGTATAAAGATACCGGACGGGACCCCCATAGCTCTGTTTTTGTTAAACATCACTCTTACTTGCTTCAACCCTCTCCCGTCCCAACAATCTTCCGTACCGTTATTATCTCTTTATCACTACTCGATATCCATCATGGCCTCTCAAGCTGCCCAGGATGTTGAGCGAGTCCAATCTCAGCAGCTGAGAAACCAGTATGGAGGGAAGCTATCTAACCAATTCGTTGATGAGCTTAAGTCTTCTACCATGTTCCAGTATGATTGGTCGGAACTCGTCAGCGCTGCACCAACTGCTCTCGCCTTGATGGGATCTCTCTGTATCGCAGCTGCAGATTCCAAGGCTGACAAGATCTTCATGGCCAAGTCGATGCCTAATGGCGGTTTCAAGCACATCACCAATCGTGCCGAGCCAACCTTGAGGTCTTGCTTGGTTGATGGTAAGTTTCCAATACTGATTTCAAGGAAGCATACTGACATATTAGTCTGCAACAATGGTGGCCGAAATGCCTTCATTGTGGCTGGAGGGAACATGGACGCGCTCCAAATTTACAGCAAGCGTATCTGTGATGAACGGGTTAGTAAAGTGTCCGGAGACATATGTGAACGTGAACTAATCCATCGGTTGAATAGATCACAACGGTCTTCCAGCGCCTGGGCCCTTGTACCCGCGATGAGGACGCTCTCGAAGACTTCAACGACGCCCTGACGGGTCTCAGCAATGACACACAGAGATGCGCTAAACACGCCACTGAAATCCGTGAAGCCTTCACAAAGTGGGGTCTCATGGTGGGAGAACTCTATGCATGCACTGAGACGGAGTCAGGTCATACCTCGATCCAGAAGGAAGCCACTCTAATCCAGGAACAAACAACCAAGGTAGAGGAAAAGTTCGCAGCACAGGCCCAGGGCCAGGCCAAGGACCTAGTTCTGGCGGCTGCAAAGTCTCTCAAGAAAGCCGAAGAGCGTCTTGATAAAGCAATCGACAAAGTCCCCGGCCCTTTGGAAAGTATGATTGGTGGCATTGTCTCAGGCTTCAACGCGTCAATTCCCCAGATTGTTTCTAGCGCGGTGCCTCAAATGCTCGCTGTCAACGGTACACGCAACGGCACAGCCGCTGCCCCAACTGTCGCCAGCGACCCTGCTTACGCCGCGGCAACTGGAATCCGCGAGTTTGTCAACTACCTGTACGAGTACTTGGGCGGCGACTCTGGAAAGCCTGATTGGTCAAAGTTTGAAGGGGATGCCAACGCTGGTACTCAGGGAGTAGCTTACTTCTTGGGCGTTATTCAATCGCAACAGTCTAACATCGAGATCACCAACACCGAACCTAACCAGAGGCTAATGGGAGCTTATAAGAACTTGGAAACTGTAAGCCATCCCGAGTATGAGTCCCTTGTTACTATGCTAACAATTCTATAGGTGATCGAAGAGATTGGGCAATATCTCAAGGATCGGAACGACGCCAAGGTTCAGTCATGGAAAGCTAGTGTCAAAGGCGCCAGAGACAGCATTCTCTCACTCGCTGCGGCTGGAAACGTGGGAAGCTCCAGCAGTGTATCCAATCCGTTTGTCAAGGTTCCGACGACCAACCCTGACAACTCAGCCCGTAAGTGAATTGCTTTACAAAATTCAGATACGAACTCCTCTAACCTTGACTAGAAATTACTCAGCTTAATACCGCTTCACAGACGGTTCAAATTGCTCAGAATGCCGCCGGCGCCAAGCAAGATGCATACGATGCAGCTATTGCCAAACAGCAGAAGTCTGCCGCTGCCTTGAGCAACGTCCAGCAGAACCTCAAGCGGCTCCAGGAACAAGGAAAGACTCTCGAAGAGATTAAGTCTGTTTTGCGAAACTGCATCAGCGTTTTGGTTGACCTGACAGCTCAGTTCGGCAAGTTGGAGCAGTTCTTCATCATGCTCACGACCGTGATCGATAATATTATCATGGTACGAGCCAACGACCTGGGTGGACGCCGTGCCTCGAGGAACGGAGTCGTCAAGTTCGAGGACCTCGCCAAGACTATAATCTACACCTCAGCCCTGCAGTTGAAGGGTTACTTCTCCCATCTGCACGATATCTCTGGCATGTATACTACCGTGGACAGGCAGTATGTTCGCCAAGGTCTGGATCTTTGTGGTCAACTATCGAAGGGTGCTGCCTGGGGCGAGCCAAGCGATGCCATGCAGTCGCAACTCTCAAGCTACATGGACCGAGCAGGCAATGGCATCAAGGACCTTGTTGACAGCAAGCAGAGAGAGATTCTTGACAACCTCGAGGACCGTGCAAGGAAGGCTGCAGAGACCTCACAAGCGGTTGAAGACATCATTGCCAGGAGTGGAGTGCCCGTAAGCAAGGACGCCAAAGCGGCAATTGAGTCTGGAGCAGCGGAGGCCAAGGAGGATGCTAAGCGCATGATTGACGCTCGACACAGTGAGACTGTCGGATAGCGAGAAGAAGGACGCCAATAATTATTAATTATGATCTAACCTAAACTTGGAACATTCTGTCTCAATCTGATCCCTTTCGTTTTTCATAGGACTGTCAAGTTAGGACAATCACATCTCTTTACTCAATTAAACTGGAATGGCTCAGATTCGAATGTGCAAAAATGCGACGATTTAACGTCGGGTAACTGGTGGTATTTGCTTTGACCTAAACGGGCGCTAGGTGGGCACTAGCTACAGGGCGACAGCAGCCTAACAGGTTCCATCTTCAGGGCTTGGTCCTTCTATAACCCGCCTACTTCACAACCCAGCAGCCAAGATGCGACGAAAATGGAAGGCGCTGAAGCCTGCCATACATACATCCTCTCAATACCGACGACAACTTGAAAAATAATTGACAAGCCAGCCATGAAGACGAAGCGAATGAAACGTAAATTCACGAGCTTCAGTTGGCAGTAGAAACTCTTAGTAATCACTTCTCACGGTAACGCGTAGCCGATGCAATGATGATATAACCAATGACGCAATATTTACGAACCTCCACGTATATCATGACATCTCCCAACCCAACACCGTCACTCACCATTCTCATCAACTCATTCATGGAACATCAAAATGGCAGAACAAGAAGTCTACGGCAGTAAACTCGCCGGCCACTCCCCCTCCCTCCCAAAATTCACCGGCTCCGGCGCCGAACAGGATATCTACGGCGAAAAGCTCGCCAACCACATCCCCTCCATTCCCCGCGGCACATTCACTGGTTCAGGCGCAGAACAAGACGTCTACGCTAGTAAATTCGAAGGACAAGCTCCGTCTTTTCCTCGAGGATCTTTCAAGGGCTCTGGAGCGGAACAAGATGTCTACGGTAACAAATTCGCCGGCCATACTCCCTCTATGCCGAACTTGCCCTTCGGATCGGGCGCTGAGCAGGATGTTTATGGATCACACTTCAATCGTGGGCCATACCAAGGTCTCGGTACCAGTGCTCTAGGTCTTATGCACACTGCCGTTCTTCCCTCGTTCACTCTACACGCTAGTCTTTCAGCCGTGGCATATGGTGTTTCTCGATACACGGATCGTGTAGAAGGCAAAGATTACCTCTGGGCATCCGGCATGACTCTCAATGCCTGGTGGAGCGCAATCGGTTCTCGCGTCATCAACGACGGTCTTTCTGTTTCTCAAGCTTGGTCCTCTCTCGGTTATTCTCAGAAACTACTTCTTGCCGGTGCTACAGCCTGGGGCGTCCGTCTTACATCTCGCGTCGTATCTCGCAGCTTGCAGCGCGGTGAAGATGACCCTCGATATGCCGCTAAGAAGACTGATCCTGATTTCTGGAACAAGGCCTTGTTTACGACTTTCTTGCCTGAGGCTGTCGCGCAGACTATCATTGCTCTTCCGTTTACGATTCCCTTCCGTCAGGTTTATGAGTGTGCTCAGGCTTCTCCAGTTGTTTCTTACGGTCATTATATCCATGCTCTTGCTGTTTTCTTGTTTTCTGCTGGCTTCACGCTTGAGACGCTTGCGGATGTCCAACTTGAGACGTTCAAGAAGAACGATGGCCAGGCTGTTAACCGGGAAGGTGTATGGAGCATTGTTCGACACCCCAAGTAAGTCACATCCCATCACTACAAGTAACCAATACTAATAAGCTCAGCTACCTCGGTGACGCCCTTGTCCACGCCTCATTCCCCATCCTTCTCCTCGGCTCCGGCATTATGCATCCCATCACTCTTCTCGGCCCCATCGCCAACTACGTCTTCCTTCGCTACATCGGCGGCGACAAAGAAAACGACGAGAGCCAAGCTGAGCGATACTCCAAGCATGATGCCGTCAAGGCTCAAGACTTCAACGAGTATCGCGAGCAGAAGAACAGCTTCTGGCCTAAGGTCGAGGAGTTCACTAACTCTTGGACTCTTAGAGTTTTGGGTGCTGGTGTTGCTGGCGTTGTTCTTGAGAGGGGACTTCGAAGTGTACTGTAAACTAATGATCGGTGTATGATAGCGATACCAAATTGGACAATTATTGTAACGACTGCGTGAGAGCTAAGGCCTCTAGCTTATTCTTAATAGTGAAGCATGTTACAGAGTGACAAATGATTGATCCCTCCTACTACGATACGTAACGTATGGCCTTTTAGAAGTCGTACTTAAGGGAAGTTATCCCATCATTGTATCCTTACAATATCATTTACATATATAGAGACAGCTCCAAGGCTTTTCGTCCTCAGCATACGCCATACAATCTTAGCTAATCGGACCCGAAAGTGCTCCGAGAACTAAGGCGGAGACTTTCGGATAGGCGACCACGAGACGCGGGGATGCAAGCTCTTAGTGCAAGTCAAGTCATGGCTCTATCGCCAAGTCTTGTCCCAGTCGTTCGCAATGTCACTGCTGTGTGGGGGATCTGCAATCTATCAAGACTACGCCTGGATTCCACAACCGGACTTAGATGCTCACGAGCGGAGGGCATTGAGATAGATCAGACTTTAGAGCTACCGCCTGAGATGGGCTTCTAATCTTGTTGATAAGATACTGTTGACGATCCAAAGCAGACTCGTTCCTTGGGCTATGTCCAATATATGTTATACTCGAGCGAAGAGAGACTGCTATCGACCCATTCTTTTCAAAGTGGAGAGGTCACTGTTCCCGGAATAGAACATCTACCTCTTGCGATCACATGAATACCAACAAGCTTCATCCCGAGTCTATGAAAGTGGACACCACTACCCCAGCTTTCGCATCTATAGATCCACCTCACTAATCTAGGCGATCACAGTCACCACTGAAGAAGGTTCACGCTTCCCCGGATTTCAGTAATTCTAGCTCTCTGAAAACGCCTGGAAAAAGATGTCCTAGCCCCGCAGGCTACAGTCAAGATCTGGGGTCCGAGACTATCATTGCGGGCGCATACATGCGATATCGCCCGCTAGCTGGTATCTATCACTGTGAAAGACGATTAGCATGTCACCGCGGAGATATAGTCTGTGCCACAAGCGTCTGGTTCAGCTTGGCTTATCCAGTCACACAACACGCTCGACCTCTTGGTGAGAGGAAGGAGAGACTAGAGCTGTAGCCAAGACTCTAGTAGATATAATCGGAACACCAAAACTCCAAACTTGACCCCAAAAGCAAGCTATATCAGGACGCCAGTGCATCGGCTGAGGGATGAATTCAGTTAAACGTTTTCCAAAAGAGCGACGGATATATCTATGTAGATGCACATTTACGCTTTGGCCAATCGTGCAATAACTGATCAATGAGTCACTCAAAAATCCACCAAAAGTCTAGAATCCGTAAAAGCATGTTATTCTCCACGAAGAAAGGCATATCAACGCGGGGCAAGATCCCTTAAACGCCGATCCTCCGACGTTATCTCCACTGGCGCCAAGGGGATTTAAGCTTATTTTGGGTGGATTGACTGGGGGTAGATGAGAGCAACGACAACAGAACACCAATGCTACGCAAGGGATATAATCTGGAACGCAACACTATTGCAGCACAGATCTGTGACCCTAGCATTGTGGGTATCGAGGTCTCCGTTTTCACCCGTAGATATGGGGGAGGCTGTGCAAAGAGACCTCTCTGAAAGCTGACTGTTGAATGTTGGTAGTGAACCATTGGGGGATATCAACAGTCAAGATCGGCAGTTAACGTCGCATCGTTTAAAACCGAGGCATTAACCTCAACCCAGGAAACCATTTCTCTGGTGCCAAGAACCACTACTACCAAGTATTACACTCGCAAAAGACGATCCCAGGCCAAATAGCACATAAATAAGGTTGAATAAGGTTAGTCTTGCTGCAAGGTATAAGCAATCGACTGATTCAGTCCCGCTTCGGAGCATAGATTTACTTGCCGAGCCATCATCGCGTGACCAATGACAGCGTTTAGATGACAAGCTACGGAGAAACAAGCTCTTGCTTCGGCAGCTAAACTTTACAAGGCGGGCCGGTGGAGATGGAAAGCTTGAGAAATTGGCATTTGGACCCTGATGAACCTCTGTACTTGGCGATAGATACTCACTGATCTTCAACATTTTTATGAGCTTGGGATATGTAAGATAGTCATAGAGAGAGGCAGAGATGGGGGAAGGAAGTGAGATCAATGGATCGTTACATTCGGCGTCATCGTGAGAAATGACGTACAATGCACATCCCAACCATCATCAACCACGGAAAAGCACAACCTCTTCATCAACAAAATGCAACATGCTCCCCTCACTTTTATCGTCTTGGCGACTCCACATCATACACACTCATGATCAAAAGAATGTCACAAACGACACTTACCCCAGTTGATAGTCACCGTGCTTACCCTGTTTCTCGTTACCCCACGGGGAAGCCCCCATCCAACGGTCGACGATCCTGTCCAGTCATCCTTTAATGTTTTTCTCGGATAGAAGAGCGATGACTTGACGATTATTTAAAGCCTCGCTCCCCGCCTCCTGAAGTAAAGAGGTACAGACACTCGCGTTCGTCGCTCACGCTACTTGTTTGTTCATACTATCTAAGCTTCTGCTATTACTCTTTTTACTCTTTTCAATCGAATGGGCTGGAATACTCATGCGTCGGGCACCAATGATCCGCCTGAGGTGCGGAACTGGCGAATCCACCTGATTGCCACGGTGGCTTCCATGTCCGCCCTCGCCAGTACGTCCCTGTCCCAGTGTATACCACAGAAGTGATGCTGATTGACTACCAGTTGGATATGACACTTCTGTTATCGGAGGTACTATGGCATTGACCTCTTTCATGAGGGACTTTGGCCTAGACCTCGTCGAAAAGACACAGCGCGACACCATCCAGGGAAACATTGTATCCACCTTTCAGGTACGCTTCCCTCATCCTCCAACCCTCTCCCCATATACTGACAACATGCAGGCCGGCTGTTTCTTCGGTGCCCTGTGCACATTCCCCATTGCAGAGAAATGGGGTCGTAGAAAGACCATCATGGGCGCAGCCCTAGTCTTTCTTCTAGGCGGCGCCCTCATGACCGCCGCAAACGGCAATCTCAACATGATATACGCCGGCCGTGCCGTAGCAGGTCTCGGTCTCGGCGCTTCCTCCCTCACCGTCCCTGTATACATCAGCGAAACTGCTCCACCGTCTATCAGAGGTAGACTCGTCGGTATTTTCGAAATCGCTTCGCAGGGCGGTGGTATGCTTGGCTTTTGGATCAACTACGCTACAGACCGCACTATTGACGTGAATACAAAGACGCAGTGGATTGTTCCGCTGGGTCTTCAACTTGTTCCTGGTGTCGGTCTTGCGTTGGGTATGCTTTGGTGTCCTGAATCTCCACGTTGGTTGGCACGTGGTGATCACTTTGAAGCTGCTGAGCGGATCCTCTCGCAAATTCGAGGTTTGCCTGTTGACCATGAGTATGTCCGTCGAGAGATGGGTGATATTCGCGCGCAGGTTGAAGAGCGCAGTACCAATAAGATGAGCAAGGGACAGCAGTTCAAGAAGCTTTTCCAAAAGGGTGTTCGCAACCGTATGGGTATCGGTATGGCACTCATGTTCTTGCAGAGTTTCACTGGTGTCAACATTATCACTTACTACGCTCCTCGTATCTTTGAGAGTCTTGGTATTTCTGGTACTTCCACCAAACTCTTCTCCACTGGTTTCTATGGTATCTCCAAGACACTTGGTATGGTGCTGTTTACCTTTTGGGTTGTGGAAAAGGTTGGTCGAAGAAAGGGTCTTATCTGGGGTGCTGCCTTGGGTTGTATTCCCATGCTTTACATCGGTGGGTATGTCATGAGAGCTGACCCTGCTGCTGCGGCGGCTGCTGGTGTTGTTAACCGTGATGGATGGGGATATTTGGCGATGGTATGTGTATACCTCAACGCCGTCATCATTTGCGCGACATGGCAAGGAATCACATGGACATACGCCTCCGAGATTTTCCCTCTGGACATTCGAATGCTCTGTGTCGCCATCACCACAGCAGACACATGGCTCGGCTCCTTCATCATCGCACGCTCAACACCATACATGATTTCCGACCTTGGATACGGCGCATACTTTTTCTTCGGTTCAATTCTGGTACTGATGGGAATATGGTCGTTTTTCTTCGTTCCGGAAACAAAAGGTAAATCTTCCAGAGACTTTCTTCACGTGCTTGATGCTGACTCATCTAGGTGTTACCCTGGAAGACATGGACGCGCTATTCGCACAGCCAGTGTACAAGACAGTCTGGGCCCAAATGCGCGGCAAACCTGTTCTGGAATCGGCTCATCGATCCGACTCGCCGTTTGACGAGGATGATGAGAAGGCTCGGGAGCTGAGGATACCTTAGCTTCATTTTTTTGCAGCTTGGACATGCTTGTCTTTAGATAACGAAATGCGAAACTAGACGTTATCGGCTGTAATTTGTGCTTATCTATGGTGTGTGATAGGTGATGGATGATCTGACTGTGCCTCGTTCCAGAAGAACTCTAGTCTTTCTGACCGAGGTACCCGATACCAGGCCAAGAATTAAGATGATGACAGCAGGGACGGGTAACAAGCCTATCCATGTCTCTGACCAGAAGCATTCATTCTTATTTCGACTTCAACATCAATTACCCTGTAGGCTTGAGATTCCATCTGCTCTCATTTTATTAACCTCATTTTCTTTACGTATTAATATCCATCTGACCACGTTTCCCCAGACCTTCCCCAGATCGACACGTCTTGACTTCAATTTCTCTTAGTCACAAATTGTGGCTGTTTGCATCACAAAAGATCCTTTGGCTCGTGTGCGGCCGCCTGCCAAGAAACAACGACATTATTCCCCTCTAATCTAATTGGTTGGAGAGGTTGGAGATAACCGCTGGTCATTCCCTGGAACGGTATCACTGCCAAGAGCAGCGGTTGTTCTTGGCGGAATGTTGGTTGGCTGCTTCGCAACTTTCCAAGAGATAAGAACAATTCAAGAAGGCGAGAAGAGTCTTAGCTATGCAGTAATTAAAATTTGGAGGCCAATGAGAGGAAATTGGAGGCGAATGGAATGATCTTTTGTTGTTGGAGAAGTGATCCCATCTCAGTGTTGGCCGAGACATGTGAGACCCGACGGTTATGGTTATGGTTATAGTGGGTTAGTTGTAGGGGGGTTACAGTGAACACAGCACTGGAACACCTACTGCATTAGGTCTGACTCGGACCAAATAGGCTTTTTTCTAATTAAACACACAGACTCACCATCACTGGACTGTATCCACCCACTCACTGAACCCATGAATGGAGTCAACAGAGAGAGTTGCTCCGTCTTCAATATCTTCACGTAATAAATTCCACATTGACCCGCAATCCCCAGGTTTACTCTGTACTTTATCTAGAGTTTATCGCGTTTCGCGGCAATCTGGGGGCAATGGAGATAAGCAGGCTATGGCAAGCCATGGCATGTTCAATTGAGGCAACTTTGATACCAACACAACATCACAGAAAGGAGGCAATTCCGAGTGGTCTTACGAGCCAAGAACAAAAGATTATCTCCTTCCCTTTTTGTCTGTCCAATTTTAGCGTCTACAGTACAACCTTTACTGTAGTATAGCCCCTTCCAAGACACCGGGTTTTTGACAGCTTCAGTTCGTTCTCTGCCAAGCTGGGGGCCCAACTTGGAGGCGACATCTTGGGGTAGACTAGTATTGCCTCGGTCGCTTAGCCAAGCCGACGGATACAACATTGCAATCTAACCTGCACAATTGACACTGTCAATTTGACAGTGGCTTCAGTGGCATACTGGTTCGTGAAGAAAGGAAGACATCCATCAGGTTGATTGCTCACCTATCAGACCACAAACAATTAGCCAACTCGTCACAGCTCGTGATAGCGTTTTAAGCTTGTCTTTTAGCTCGGCAACGATCCGCCACACTGAGCATCTTAAGCTTTACCCATCTGGCCAGGTAAAGTAGAGTATGACATGGGGGGGCGCGCCAAGGATGCATCCATCCATCCAACGATCCGATCATTTTCACCTTCCAAACGTGGTATCATGTCCGTTGCGACAGGCGAGACAGTTGGGAATGCATCACGCGTTACCCCCGGTTTCCAGCTTGACTTTCCATCCAGTCACATTTCAGCAACCTCCATTCAGACTGCAGGCCTTTGAAAGGGATCCGTGCTAAGTGCGGGGATGAAACCAATCACTCGCGAACCTCCAAACCTGGGGAAGACAGCAAAGACACGCCGACACGGTAGAGGTTAGGATGAGGCACAGCTTGCTTTATTTACACGACCAACAGAGTCCAAATCTCAATGGTACTGTACAGTACATCAATTGTCACTCTTTACCCTCGGGCTAGACATGCCAATCCCTGCTGTCTTGCATCCTTCTCAACTCTCCCCCATCTAGAACCACTTCTTCTTCTTGGCCACTTGTTTGGAGACATCCCGATGCAATAGATGCTTATCGCGCCTTGGCACAAAGAAAAGCCAAGCCAATCCAAGACTGTTGGTGTCGACCCTCTCCTGCCGTTTTTGCCATCGCGCCCCAAGACCCCGACACAGATAAAAACTGTCCCATCGCGCTCTTCTTCTCTCTTTCGCGTTCCCCTCCCAGGTCTCATTCTCTTCCCAATCCTAGGGTTACTTCTTTTACTTGACTCGACCTGACAGAGATTCTTCACAATGACGTCCAAGGAAGAAAAGGTCGACATTGGCGCTCACACGCCTCCGTCGCATGACCATGCTCACGGCCACTCAAAGGATGTCTTCACCGGCGACGTCGAGGGCGTTCGCGATGATTATCGCGAGGAGGACTTCATGACCCGTAACGGTCTGAACCTCAAGTCCTTCCAGCGCCGTACGTTCCCTCCCTCTTTCCCTCCGCTTTGATGCACTTAACTAATTGAGTATCTAGGTGACTACGGTACTGGCGCCGTCGAACTCGATCGGTCCATGAAGAAGCGTCACTTGCACATGATCGCCATCGGAGGTTCAATCGGTGCTGGTTTCTTCGTCGGTTCCGGTGGTGCCCTTACCAAGGGTGGTCCTGGATCTGTTCTCATCTGCTTCGCTATCGCTGGTATCATGATCTTCAACGTCGTTCACGCGCTCGGTGAACTTGCTGTCATGTACCCTGTCTCTGGTGGTTTCTACACCTACTCTACTCGCTTCATTGATCCTTCCTGGGGTTTCGCTATGGGTTGGAACTACGTAAGTCGCATCCCCTCAATCCCCTCAATCGCTTCAACTGCGCGCATACTAATTGCTACCAGGTCTTCCAATGGGTCATCGTCCTTCCGCTCGAATTAACAGTCGTATCCTTCACCGTGCAATACTGGAATCCCAACATCAACGAAGCAGTATGGATCACTGTCTTCTGGCTATTCATCATCTTCATCAACATCTTCGGTACACTGGGTTACGCAGAGGAAGAGTTTTGGAGTTCATGCTTTAAGCTCGCCGCCATTGTCATCTTCATGATCGTCGCTGTCGTCCTCATCTGCGGTGGCGGTCCCTCTGATGGTAAATTCAACACCTACCAGGGCGGCAAGCTCTGGCAGAACCCCGGTGCCTTTCAAAATGGTGTTCGTGGTTTCTGCAGTGTTTTCGTTACTGCTGCTTTCTCTTTTGCTGGTACTGAGCTTGTTGGTCTTGCTGCTGCTGAGTCGCGCAACCCCGCCAAGGCTCTTCCTGGTGCTATCAAGCAGGTCTTCTGGCGTATCACCCTGTAAGCATCCCTCTATAATCACTATCGCATTGTGTACTAACTATCCCAGCTTCTACATTGTCGGTCTTACGCTTGTCGGCCTCCTCGTCAGCTCCACCGATGACCGTCTCCTCAACAGTGCCAACCCATACAAGGATGGTACTTCCCCCTTCGTCTTGGCTGCTCTTGACGCTGGTCTCAAGGGATACGACTCCTTCATGAACCTTGTCATTTGCGTTTCAGTCGTCTCTATCGGTGTCTCTTGTGTCTACGGTGGCTCTCGTACTCTTACCGCTCTCGCTGAGCAGGATTACGCTCCCAAGATCTTTACTTACATTGATCGCTCTGGTCGACCTCTCATTTCCGTCCTCTTCAACCTCGCCTGGGGTGCTCTTGCCTATATTGTCCTCGCCTCTTCCGGTGGTCTTATCTTTGACTGGCTTCTTGCCGTCTCTGCCCTTGCTGCTCTGTTCACCTGGGGCTCCATCTGCGCTGTAAGCTCACACCTACCACTGATTGTCTTTCCAAATACTAACATGCTCAGGCTCACATCCGTTTCCGCTCTGCCTGGAAGCGTCAAGGCCGCAGTCTCGATCAGATTCCCTTCCGCGCCGCCGGTGGTGTCATCGGATCCTGGATCGGTCTCGGCCTCTGCTTCGCCATTCTCGGCTGCCAACTCTACGTCGCCGTCTGCCCTCCCTTCAAGGAGGGATACGGTAACGCCGAGGACTTCTTCATGGCCTGCCTTGCCATCCCTGTCGTTCTTGTCTTCTGGATCATTGGTTACTTCTGGAAGCGACCTCAGTGGCTTACCGTTGACAAGATCGATCTTGACACTGGTCTCCGTGAGCATGACTGGGATGAGATCAACGCTTACCGCGCCAAGGTTGCTACCTGGCCTGCTTGGCGTAGAATGCTCCACAAGTTCATGTAAGAAGTCAATCACTTTGACTTGGACTTTGTGAAACGTTGTTATCTATACTGTACTTAGTTCCTCATAGAGGATTGCCGCTTATACCCCGTCAATATACGTTGTCGTTTTGCATCTGTTTTGCTCCTGTCGACGTGATTGCGAAAAAGCCTCGTTTACTAAGTACGTATTGCGAGCACCCTATCTAGGTAGGTAACAAAAGAAATGTCCTCCAAGGCTCAGGCTACTCAAGTAAAGTAGCCAAAACGTTTCTCTAAATTAGCGTAAAGTGATTCACCTATTCCGTCTCTTATAACTTTGACAATTAATTCTTCTGGCACCCTGACGCAACATCGTTAGGCAGCCGAGAGTGTGAATTAGAACACTTTAATGACTCCATGCTAGCCTACAATAACATAGGCTGCTTTCCTTTGTTGCGCCCAATATTCAAAGAAAAGCATCCTCTCTACCCTTTCTGATTTGGCTGTGTAGGAAAGGTGATTGTTGTGCCATTCTTCGACTTATCAAAACTTATGCGACTGCCGCCGATGGAGTATATTAAATAGGATCAACTTAAACCAACAAAGAGCAAGAAAACTATCACTCCGCTGCTTTGTTTATGCAACCAACATCTGGGAACTCTATTCTTTTTGAGTTTTCCCGAGGCATAAGTCCTGAGGTATAGATATCTGTAAACTCAAATAGCATTGAGTCCAGTTATAAATAATTCGTTCTACCCATATTTCTTTTATTCTGACACCTTGCTCAATCAGATACGGTTTTTGAAGATATTTACAGTTTTCATAACCTTTTTTTGCCCGACCTTGTACATAAGGGTCAGGAAGAGTATAAATACCCTTCTTCCCTTGCTATGGTCTGGCTTTTATTCCTCTTCCTTCGAACTACATTAACGAGATCACCACACCTTACTCCATTCGACATGGAACCGAGCGAACCCGAGTGGAAGCATCCATTCGAGATCACGTCGCTGCCACCTCCATCTGACCCGGAACCGAGCGCTAGCGAATTTCTGGTGGCTCCACAGCCACCCATCAATATCGCCGACCTCTTACCAAAGCGCCCTCCGCTAAGGGATGTTGTAAGTCCTCCCCTTCCTCCTCTATCCGCTGTTGAAAGAAACTAACCGTCAAAGGAATTCCGATTCGGTGGCCGAACCATCAAGGCCGTTGGTGCTCCTCCTGAATACGACCACAAAAATGTTCTCCGACTCAAGATCCGTCACAACATCTGGGACCGACTCGTCCAGTCCCTATTCTCGATTGCATCAAGATTCACTGGGTCCCTCTTACCAGACAAGTTTCCGGAGTGGTTCCTCCTGGACAGAATTGTCCTTAAATCTGAAAAGGATGACTGGCAAGAAGAATTCGACAATGAGATCGTAGCCTACAACAAGCTACAGCCCATCCAAGGAGACACCATTCCCAGGTTCTATGGCTGCACCAGCTACAACAACAGACGAGCAATCGTCATCTCTGACGTCGGAGGATTCTGTCTAATCGACGCAGAAGGCGCTGTTTTGAGCAAAGAAGATCTGGGGCCCCTATTCCACCAGTCTCTGAGATCCTTGAACGCATATGGAGCCGGACATTATGATAGTAAACTAGACAATTACATTCTGGTCACGGATCATGGGAGAGACAAGATTGTCGTAATCGACTTGGAAAGTGCCTACTTTGAGTATACGGAGGAGGATCTGCTCTCGACGGCTGGCTCTAACACAGACCACCTGATGTGGCAGTACGAGAAGCATTTGGAATATTTAAAGCACCACGGCATTCTATTTCCTAGGCGGCCTGTCAGGCTATGAGGGTTGTTGGAGGGGGTTATCTGTTGTGGGTGGTTCCATCAGACAAGGTTCGTGGAGGTATTTACACTTTCCACAAAGGCATCACAACTCCCTTGTCCACTTGTCCTTTTCTTTTGCCCTGACCTATACATAAGCTTTGAGCACAGCATAAATACCCTTATTGTTTGCTTTGATACGGCTTTTCTTTTTTTCTCTTTTTCCCCCTCACATCAACAACCTACAACCGCAACCACACCTCGACAAGGTCGGTAAATTTCTTGATTGCCCTAAGGAGGACTAAGGGGCTGCTGGTCTCAGAACTGAAGGAGTCATCTTATGTATATATATTAGGATAGCATCGGAAGAGGAAAATTTGGTGGGGACCCAGGCTTTTAGTCAATTCACAACACAACAGATACTTTGGCAAGAAACATGCACGTGTGAAACAGCAACTCTGTAAAACGAATTGCACTCCCTAGAACTTCACAATAATACACTAGCTGGAAACTAGAACTCTCAAAGATACTAGTATAGAAATAGGTGCTTTCTGGTCGACACTCTAGACGAATACACGGAGAGTTTCCTTAAGATATATGGCGCTGAAATCAAAAGTGGCCTAAATGCTATCCTAAACCAGCAAACAGTCATTAAATTATTTCATCCCTTAGGCTTGGGCTGAAAATTGATGGCACCTTGATAATGCGATTCCGTGACGGCAATGCTCATCGATCACACCTTTACATCTATTGACCACAAGCTCCCTTCTAAACAGCCACTCAGCCAATCGCTGGCGCAGTCACATAGCTCGAGGACGAAACCAAGTAGGAGTATTCGGTTTGCATTGGAAACATAGGCACAAAGTCGACGAGAAACATTTCCTTGCATCCAGGACCACATTTGCTTCGGCAGTGAATACTACCATGTTCGAAATTTCAGCGCTCGCTCATACTAGCCATGGGTGATATCCAGCCTGTCGTTATAGCTAAATCCTCCACCAAGCTGAGCACCCTCTTTCGCCAACCGATTCGTTTCAGTATTGCACTCCCGTGGAATCTTCCAAAGCTGGATCTTCACAGCATACTCATGCCAACGCTCTACCTCCCCAAGAAAGACCCGCCACATGTCTACATTACTTATAACCTCTCCGTTACCTTTCGACCAGCCTCTCTGCAGCCATACTCGCATCCACTCTGTTGCACCTTTAACCACATATTCTGAGGTAGTTGCCAGAACGAGAGTAGTGAAACCTTCGCTTGCCCAGTTTCTGTAGCGGAGAGCGCCGATGATGGCTCGAAGCTCAGCTCTGTTGCCTTCCGGATGGACAAGATTGCCCAATGGACCCTCGTATTCCAGACGTTCCCTTACACTTGAAGTAGTATTTAGTTCTTGAGACCCGAACATAAAAGCCCATCCCGCCTTACGCTCAGCTGGTCCCTTTCCAAAGCATGCACCGCTAGTGTAGATGAGAAATGACTTTGGATCGTCCACGTGAATAAATCGCGTGGCAGGTGGGTGAGCTTTGCGTCCAACGTCTGCAGGAAACAGGCTCCGGGGAGTTGCCTAAGGGGACGGTACAAAGACTGTTGGCAGGACTGATCATCTGCCTATAGAAATTTCCATGTGGCGGATGGGATCAAGTCTCTCGAGATCTAGAGCGCCAGCGCGGTCGAGATCGTGTTCATATTCTTCTGGAGGTCTCACTCGGCCTTCGATTGAACCCTTGTTAACGACGTCATCCACGTCACTGTAGTCGACGCCGCAGGGTCCGCAAATGACCAGGCCATGCCCACCACAGAGCAAACGGCCATCAGCTGCTCTAACCGGTGTATCGCAGGGGCAACTCATGTTTAAAAATGTTCATTCTGTAAGATGCGCTGTTTTGCCTTGCTAGAAAAGTATGGGTCGTGATGTGGAGAAATTACTGCCTTGGAATTGAGGCAGGAGGCACACAGAATGCTGCACCTTTAATAAAGACAATGTTAGCAGAAATTAGAGAATGATAAAATTACTAAAATAGTGTCGATGAGTAAATGACTTTGAAATGAACAGATAAAGAATAATTGCTATTGTTTAATTCTACAGCCCGCCGCCCAAAAAATGAATTTGGTTGCAGTTGGCGACCAGGCGGTCTGTTGAGGGTCCAGTTGCCCACCGTAGTTTAGCCGGCCTTTGGGCCACTTAGCTAGCTAGGGCGGCGGTCGCCGCCACAGTGGCAACTTAGAATAGTCAACCAACCTCGTTATGCCCACCGCGTAATAGCCATTTTTTTCATAGTGATGAGACTGGGACTCTACCAGCTTTATTAGTTGAACTATTCGTAAGGACTCTATTATTCTAATTTTATTCTTTGTATAATTAAAAAGCACACTGGTGCACTAGCTTGCTAAGTATTCTCCGGGGAATACGCTGTAGTAAAGTCTCCTACTCTAGAAACCCATAATTCGGTGCTACAGTGCCTAGTGATTAAAGATATACTAAGAATAAATATACTGTGCTGTAGTGCAGAAGACTCAGAGAACTACAGGACTCTTAAGTAAGATATAAGTACGTTAAGATAACTTATTCTTCTCCTAGTACTAATAACTAAACACTTCCTGTTAAGATATAACTTTGTTAGAATACTAAATAGAATATTATTGCTAGAAAGTTATATCTTAAGGTAGTAGACTAGCATCTCTCTCAGAGTTTTAAAACGAATAAAGAGATATTCAACTTCTTTACTTCTATTAAAATATCTCCAAGATGTTCGCTATTCCCAAAGTGACTCTGCCTTTGCATCACGCCCTCCAGTGCCCCCCCTCTCAAGTTTACAAAAGAGTTTTAGCGCTAACCAAGCAAGCTCAAGCTATGAGGACTCTCGCATAGCTTCCGAGAACAATTGGACTGTCAGGTGGGACTCAGCCCTCAGCGGTCCCAAAAGCCCACAGTAGGCTAGGATGATTAAATGTCTAAGAAAGAATCTTCAATAATACCATAGCCAGATACCACGATAGGCAGGACACCGGAAGTGCTCTCACAATCGACGAGTCGCCCACCTTAGAGGTAGTGGAGGGCCTGCCCAGAATCAGTTAATCTGTGAGTTATGTGCTTTAAAAAGGCTAACTTACTTTTCTGTCGAGCTACTTGTGATTGTAGATGTCGACGTAGTAGAGGGGGAACTCGGCGCGTTGCTGGCAAGAGCCTTGCCACATTCAGAGTCATTAGGCATCGAGGGACAGCAAAAGGTTGCCCATTGATCGATGAACAGCTCTCCGTTTTTGATGTCAGGGGCCTCAGGGTGAGGCGTGTTACAGGCGCCCAGTTCACCGAGGCAGGTGCTCATGACTTCCTCGAAGCCATCGCCGAGACAGACGCAGTTCTCGAAGGCGCGGCTAGAATCGCACAGGCTTGTGGCGGAGTCGAGACAGGACTGGCAATCGGTGGAAAAGCCAGAGTAGACCTGGACTTGCTTCGCCGCCGCCGCCGCCGCCGCCGCAACGAATCCGACAGGGATAAGAAGTGGAATCGGTCTAGGGAGCATACCTCTCACGCTGTATCTTGGTGTGATCTTGGCTGTGGTTCAAGAGGAGAAGAGATGCTATTGACCCAAATACACTGAATTGCCTTCATCTTTATGCAAAGCTGAGCTGTTATAGCCATACGGCAGTCCGGCGCTAATTCCGCTGATTTCAATAGTTTGTGAGCCACACTTCCATAACGGTTTAGCCAATGATCCTCTGTACCGGCACAGTATTTCGAAAATCTTTGCCAGCGCACGAGTCACATTTTGCTTTTTCTTGTCAAGGCACGAACATTGACGCTAAATAGAGCTCTATATTAGAGCGCACTTAGCGCACAAGCTGGAAATGTCATATGTCTCACACCACTAAGGCGCAGCAGATTTAGTAGAGAGTAGCCTGTAGCGATACGAGACTGAATGTACCAGCAGGTACCTAGCAAGGATTCAAGGGTATGGCGTCATTATCATGGGTAAAGACTTTGAAATGCTCCTCCGTAATGATATGGTTTTTGCAAAATGAGACTGACACAAGTGCGCCATAGCAATTCAGCTGGCCTGGATTATCGAAAGCCACGAGAAGGAGTCATTGTCTGAACTCCCAGCGCCAGGCCAATCAGCACCAATTCAGCTGGGCAGGGCTATCTCACGAGACGCAGCTACCGTTCAGCTCCCAGCGACAGGCCAATCAGTACTATGATGTGGCCGACCTGTGTCGTAGCGCTGGCGGCCACTTCTTATGACTCGAGAGAAGCCACAGGATTTCAGCTGGCTAGGATTATCTCAAGTCATGAGAATTGGCCGCCTGAGTTCTGGTGAGTCTGGAAAATACAATGAATAGTCTAGCGTCAAAGACCGTTCTCGAACTTAATAAGAGTGCAACCCTAGCATGATAAGCTTAATTTCTACGTCTTTGACTTGCCGCCGGTATAAGCATTAAGATGCATATATAGTACATAATAGCTTTCTCAAAACATCCCAGTCTAGCTGGATTTCATATTCAACATCTTCGCAAACTACTTAGTTTCTCGCCTTCAAGATGAGTAACATGGACGTCTTTACCCGCCCACCCTCCAACACCTATATTCTGGGCTCAGTATTCTCTGTGGCACTGGATGGCAAGTCAATCACTTCCATCTCATTTTCCAACGGGGTTTCGACTCTCCTGCTAGCCCTCTATGCAATCATCATTCAATTTCTATTCGGGGCCCTATGGCAGCTACTTTCTGCTATTATGCTCATCAAATTCAGTGTTAACGACAGGCTGAAAATGGTCGGCATTGTCGCGCTGTGGAACTGTTCTGATCCCCTCTCCGCCTCTGTTAAGAGCTTTGAGTATCTTTGCGTCACCCTGAAGAGCGAGCACAGGAACTCAAAGTCCGTCGGGAGAGCACTAGTCATGCTACTCGTTTCTAGTACAACGCTTGTCGTGGGAATCATCGTTGGCATTCTATATCCAGATTGGCTGAGAATCGGGACCTTCGCCCCGGTGCACCCAGTGTCTGTTTACTGGCCCTCGTTCGATACCGTGTCCGATGAGGCTACGGTGGACATCTACTCTGTCAGTCGACCAGGAGTTCTCCGAGCCTTGGGTAGCGCTGAGGCGGGCGACCTGAACTCCATGGTCGATGCCGCTGACATCCGAGCTTCGCTACCTCCTGATCATACGCCAAAGCAACCCCAGAAACAAATCGATTACCGCTATGAGATCAGCGCGCAGGACTTCGCCCTGCAGAACTTTGCCGACCTCGTCATGAAGGTGTCGGGGAGCTGTCGAACGGACTACTCTTGGGCGACCAGGAGGAAAAGCCCCGCTGGCTACACTTGGGACACCTACTATCCCTGGGGAGAAAAAGAGACAAACCAGTCATTTTCTGTAGCAACAGAGCTTAACCCATCATACCGGCTCGACTTTGTTACTTGGCTGCATCCCGACATCGACAAACCGCAGCAGCACGGAAACAGGTCATTCGCCTTCCTAGCCGCAACAGCCCTCATTCCCAGCCAGAGTTACAGCGAGGACCCGTGGTATCAAACCCAGTCTTCAAACGGGTCTGAGTTCTCCCTTGGCCTGCCGAATGTCGTCAAATCACGGCGACCAGTCCTGGTCTGCTGGGAGACAACCGAGATATGTGTCGGCGGGCGCTGTTATGATACCTACCTCGAAGGCTCTCCTCTGCCCGACGGCCTTGTCATGTTACTCAAAACGCGCTTTGCTCACCCGATGATGACGCATGTCAGCATGTCCGCCGGCGTGGCTAGTGTTAAGACGTACGTCGGATCGTCTAGTGGCGCCTACATTGATGCCGGCGCCAGCTCTCTCGTGGGGGACATGACACGCTTGATCCTTGCCGGCTACCTCTCGTCGCGGCAAATTTTCCAGGAAATTGTTCTGACGCCTCGTCCGTCTGCAAATTAACCAAGCATCCTGGACGCTGCCGTTGGGAAGCTCCTTGACGGTGCGAGGGATTTTGTGGTCCGCACCGACGAAGTCGTGGCTATGAGATTCGATCTGCTGATCATAGCACCGGCCCTGTTGGCACTTCTATGGCTTGCAGTAGGGGCCCTCGAACTGCTAAAGTGGAAAGGCATATGGAGGAGGTTTGGCGCAAGAGCTGCGGCTCTGAGCGCGACGCAGCTGTTCCGCCAGATCGACGAGCACGTAAGCGGTCATGGTTGGACCGAGCCGACAGCAGGTATTCCACATCCTGCGGTGGAAAGCTCTGGAGTTGCGATTGACATTAGCGAGTCTACCTCCATGCTTCAGGGCGAATTGGTTGATCTGGGGTGCACGGGACCTAGTATCACGTTTACTACTATTGAACAGGAAAATGAGCTAGAAGGGAGTTAGGTAGAAGACTTAGAGTTGGAAGGTGTAGAAGAATTAGAGAAGGCTGTAAAAATAGAGGTATTACAATAAGAGTAGTATATAATAAGTAAGTATTACACTTATACTATATACTAAAAAGGTTAAAACTAGCATTAAGATAAAATACGATCACATCATTCACGTTTCAGTTCAGCCAGATTCTCATATATCCCACTCCCGCACTAGATCAAGGCAATCAAGATCCCAGTTCTGTCATCTCTCCTGCACAAGCAGCTACTCAGCAGTCCAGTGGTATAAATCAGTTGGTTAAACTGTAGTCGCTTTGTAGAAAGTACGTGTTTATGACCAAGGTCACCAGTACTTATGTCTGCAACTGCTATCATGAGGGTCGATTTTCGAATGGCGGACGATACAATCTCCGTGGACATTTATTCCTCCGACAAGCGAGATCCTTACACTTACAAATAGAAATACAAGCAGAAAGCCATAAACACAAACAATCAAGGTTCTCCAAAGCCTTTTAACTCAATCAAGCAATTGCAAGCGTCTCAACCATGTTCCTCCCCCGCACTTAAACAGCGGCCTTTTCTTCCTCCGCCACTAACCCACGACAGTATGAGGCGTCGAGGTCTGGATTGGATGGACGTAGCCAATGTTGATCTGGGAGAATCCGGGGCCCCAGGAAATCACACATGGATAAGCCCTTCTCCTAGCCACGAGACTTGGCTATATAACATGCGGGACCTCTCGCTCTAGTCTTGGCTTCTTCAGAATCATCTCATCTCTTCACCTTCTTGACACCTCATCATGACTACCTATTCCAAGCGAGGAAGCATCGAGCAAGACGAACAGGTCGAAATGTCTGTCGCGGAGAAGCCTGGAGTCCTCGTCGGCCCAGAGGCAGATTACTCTGGAGCGGTCAAGAAGACGGATCCAGCCGAGATTCGACTTGTTCGCAAGTTGGACTTTCGCATCATGCCTACTCTTTGGGCGATGTACTTCCTCAACTACGTGAGTTCAATCGTAGCTATTGGGAGACTGTGCTGATGTTGGTAGCTTGATCGAAATGCTATTGCCCAGGCGCGATTGAATGGTCTGGAAGATCACCTTGGTCTCAAGGGAACACAGTACAATACGTGTATCTCTATCCTTTTCGTCGGGTATGATGAATGTCTATCTTTTCGTTGCCAAGATGCTAACTTTTGAGAAAGCTACTTACTCATGCAGATCCCATCCAACATGCTCATCTCCTCGAAACGCGTCCGTCCTTCGTTATACATGTCGATCTGCATGATGGGCTGGGCCATCGTGTCAGCCTGCACCGCCCTTGTCAAAGACTACAAAGGTCTCGTCATCGTTCGCTTCTTCCTCGGTGTCGCCGAAGCCCCCTTTTATCCCGGAGCCCTATACCTACTAGCAATTTTCTATACAAGAAAGGAAATTGCTATGCGATTGTCGATTTTATACTCAGGAAACATCTTTGCGACGTCCTTTTCCGGCTTGATTGCTGCAGCGACATTTGGAACGATTGATGGACACCACGGGCTTAAAGGCTGGCAGTGGCTCTTTATCATCGAAGGTGTCTTGACGTTTGCAGTCGGTATCATCGGGATCTTCACTCTTGCTGACAGTCCCTTGACGACTCGATGGTTGACTGAAGAAGAACGACAACTTGCGCATGATAGAATGCTGCGCGATACTGTGGGTCTCGAAGAGAGCAAGGGAGCTCGAGCTGGATTCTTTCAAGCTATTCGTGATCCTCGCCTGTGGCTCTTTTGCTTTATCCAGAACATGCATCTTTCTGCTTGTTCGTTCAACAACTTCTTCCCTACTGTCGTCGGCTCCCTCGGCTTCAACAGCACAACCACACTGGTTCTGACTTGCCCGCCCTACCTTGTGTCTGGTTTCTTCGGATACCTTGCAGGATGGTCATCCGGTCGCTTCAACGAGCGAACATGGCATATCACGGCCTGTATGGGAATGGCACTCGTTGGATACATCATCTCCTGTGTCACACTCAATACACCTGCCCGATACATTGCATGCTTCCTATTTGCCAGTGGAGCGTATGCAGTCAACTCGATGATCCTTGGCTGGGTTTCCGCAACTCTTGGCTCGACGGCTGAGAAGAAGTCAGTCAGCTTGTCAATCGTCAACGTCATTGCCAACGCCTCGTACATCTACACTGCGTATCTGTACCCTAAGTCTGACGGTCCGCGATATCTGATCGGAATGGCAAGCAATGCTGGATTTGCAACTATGTGTATTGCGGGTGTTTGGGCTATGAAGGTCTGGCTCATTAAGAGTAACAAGAAGCTGGACCGGGAAGGAAACACAGGTGTTACGCGATACGCTTACTAGAGCTTGGCTGTCAGACTATGATGCTTTTATAAGATGATTGAAACGATTGGATTCGCAGTTTATGATTGTTCTTGCCTTGCTAGGTGGGTAATAGAAAAAATGTCCTCTAAGCTTAGGTTACCAAAGTAAAGTAGCCGAAATACTGCTCTTAATTATTACAAGATGACTAAACTATTTTATTTCATATGGTTATGATGATCAATTCTTCCGACACCCTGCGGCTTGCTTATTTTGTACTGGGATTCTCGATGAGGCTGAGTTCATGCCAGTGAGAGCTTTGGTGTTTGATGAGTAAAACCATCCCGCTCGGATATATCCCACCTTTGCCGAGTGGGATGGAGACATGAGGCATTTCACAAAGCCGCAAGTTTCACATAAATTAATACTACAAGATTATT